>JAPDVU010000004.1:84117888-84180388 GCA_026230045.1 Corynorhinus townsendii
AATTTCTCACTGCAGTTCACAACACTCCTCCCCTCTAGCCAAATCTATCAATTTGGTTCTCACAGTTTTAAAATGAGACCTGGGGAAAATCCCCCATGTTTGCTTCTCCTCTTTTTCCATCCCCTCACTACATCATCAGATGCTGGGTATTGCTATCAAAAGACCCAAGAGAAATGAGTTCTTAAACATGTTACAATTACAATTATTACAATTTGGTATCCCTAAGAAATTTCACCCTCCAAATATGTTATCTCTATGTAATTATGTGTGATACACAGATCAGTATAACCTTAAGCTAGGCAAAGTTATAAAAGCATATTATATAATATCAATTAGCACGAGCAATATCTTAACTAAGCTGAGTGCTTGTCTGAACAAGAATAAACACATACACACCTTAATTATATATATTTTTCTGTAGCTCAGCAAAACTTGAAAGTATGAGAATCACTGCGGAAAGTCCAAATGTTGAAATAACTGATGATTATATAATCATCTTTCAGTCTCAGAAAACCAGTGAACCATTAGCAGTAATAAAATACCCTATCTAATAAAAGAGTAATATGCAAATTGACCATACCTCTGCTACACCCACAAGCCACACCCACCAGCCAATCAGGAGCAAGTATGCAAATTAACTCAACCAAGATGGCTGTGGCCACAGAGTGAACAGGAGGTTTGGGTTTCCCTGGCAATGGAGGAAGCCAAGCTTCCTGCACACCCTGGCCAGCCCAGGCCTCCGCTCAAGGCTACAAAGTTTTAATTATAGAAGACAAATAAATCCCAGATACCAGGGCCTCCGCTTGGGTCGCCAGGGGTCATGGCCGGCCTGAAAACCACCACAGGCCTCCCCATGCCCCAAGGGAATCCCCACCCTGATCCAGGACATCCTTCAGGGCAAAACAGCTGGCCCCCACCCATGCACCAAGCTCTATCCTATCTGATAAAAGAGTAATATGCAAATTGACCATCACTCCAACACACAAGATGGCTGCCCCCATGTGGACACAAGATGGCCAGCAGGGGAGGGTAGTTGGGAGGGATCAGGCCTGCAGGGGAGGGCAGTTGGGGACGATCAAGCCTGCAGGGGAGGGCAGTTAGGGGTGACCAGGCCAGCAGAAGAGGGAAGTTGGGGATGACCAGGCCTGCAGGGAAGGGCAGTTGTGGGGAACCAGGCCTGCAGGGGAGGGCAGTTAGGGGCAATCAGGCTGGCAGGGGAGCAGTTAAGCATCAATCAGGCTGGCAGGGGAGTGGTTAGGGGGTGATCAGGCTGGCAGGCAGAAGTGGTTAGGGGCAATCAGGAAGGCAGGCAGGTGAGTAGTTGGGAGCCAGCAGTCCTGGATTGTGAAAGGGATGTCCGGTAGGATCAGGCCTAAATGGGCAGTTGGACATCTCTCGAGGGTCCCAGATTGGAGAGGATGCAGTCTGGGCTGAGGGACACACACACCCCCCCTGCACGAATTTCGTGCACAGGGCCTCTAGTATTAATAATAGAGTGCATGATATGAACAGTAACAAAAAGTTTAATTCAATAGCTCCTCACATCACTTTTTATGAAATGCTAATTGAGAAAAAAAATCACAGCTTGAAAATAAAAGCTCCTTGTTTTGATTGTAGTTTAAGATAAACTCTTTAATTATATATAATCACGATTCTTGGATACACTCACATTTGACAGTGGGATATTTCACTGCAATTTAAAGGTTGCAATATTTATTTATTCCTGGGCTGTCATTTAAAAAAATAAACCAGAGTTATTTATCCTTTAATTTTTATCTTAATTTTTTCTGTTATTTTTCTCTTTCTGTTTTAAAAAGTTAGTTTTGGTTGCCTAGATGACACACATTTCTCCTATTTTAAAGTCAACTGGAATATATAACCAAAAATAATAGATATTTTGATTAAGCCTTAAAAAATCAGATAAATAAAGGCCTGCTGTAGCCTCATTAGGAAACAAAGTCAGTTCAGGACATTCAGGGGATCTATTAACATGTGTTTTGGGTAGAAAGTAACATGAAATTTGTCCTTCAAGGCTCTTGCTTTTCCTTTGTCATGGGAGCAGAGAAGGACTACCAGATGTCTTAGAAGTAATAAAGTAAAAATTATATTGAGGTATTGATAGTTATTCTCAGTGCACAGGTTAGTTCAAGAAAGGCAGATAAAAAACAAAGATGATTACTTGTAAATATTCTACAAAAAAGTGCACCCAGTTCTCTGACGGAGACACACATGCAGGCAATGTGCTGAAGCTAGCGTGCATGGCTCACTATACCGGATATTAAATGCTCTGACATTTTGCAAACTGGTTGTTAAAACTCTTGATTGACACTGGCCATGTAGAGAGTATAACACAGAAATCTTCAAATAGTACAAAACAAGATTTTTTCCTCATGAACTAATTGAACAATGCATCAGTGTCTTTTGGACCTTTATTTACTAGCATTTTTGTCCTTTATTTTCTGTTCTTTAATCTTTTGGGGTTTGTTCCTTGGGGAAGCACAGGAAAGTCACTTATTCATTTTCTCTTCCTCCATCTTCACTTATTGATGGAGACAAGGAGATTCAATATATATTCATTCATTCTCTTCACATCCCACCCCAATAGAGAAGATACTTCCAAAAGCAGATGAACCCAAGACACCTGTACATTCACTACATACATAGATGAAACAAAAGAACTGGTAGCCATGCACAGGAAGACACTTTGGTCACCAAGAGTCTCTTTCAACTTGGCATAATCTATAGCAAGAGCAGAAAATCTTGGAAAGGAACAAAAAAAATCCTTTTTGATCCTACAGTCATTTAGATAAATCCAAATGAAACAAGCAAACAAACAAAAAAGAGATTTTTTTGTTTTGGCTAAATCTATGACACCCAACTTCCTATTCTCCTTTCCTCTCCTTGCTCAGCTAGTGTTTGTAGCAAACTCTGCACAACAGCTGATAGAAAGTATGAGCCGTTGGAGTCCCAAGCACCCAACTGTGCGGAGGGGAAGAAAATCAGGATTCAGACATCAGTTAAATGGTACCTTTCTGATGCTGGCTGGGTTCTTTTGATCTTCAGACTATTTCCCAGAAACATCCCGACTAGAGGAACAAGAATGATGTAAAACTAGCCCTAGCTGGTTTGGCTCAGTGGATAGAGCATCAGCCTGCAGACTGAAGGGTCCCAGGTTCGATTCCAGTCAAGGGCACATGACTGGGTTGTGGGCTTGATCCCCCAAGGGGGCCTGCAGGAGGCAGCCAATCAATGACTCGTTCTCATCATTGATGTTTCTATCTCTCTATCTCTCTCCTTCCCTCTCTGAAAATATATAAAAAAAGAATGATGTAAAACTAAATAATTAATTGTTGATTTTACAACTACTATGTTTCCAGACCTGCAATCAACCAAAAGAGAAATCAGAATAACTATCCTGTGCAATTCCAAAGGCCAGGTCTCCACTCTACCCAATATCTGTACAGCATTTGACCGTCACCTCTCTTATAAAGCATTCCCCCTTTGTCTTCAGAGGGACTCACTTTATACTTTTCCACACCCATGTTGATGGTCTGTTTTTCTGGTTTTCTTATTTCTCTCTTCATACAGTAAATGCATCTGTGGCCTTGACCTTGATTAAAGAGTCTAGTATATAGTGGACAATAAAAAAAAAGTCTACTTCCCTCTTGCTCCTCTAGTAGTGCCTTTTAGGACTATATTTTCATACAGTATTCTGTTAGGAGGTCTAAGAGCTCTTTCTTCTGCCCCACACTCTTCACTGAGCCTCAGACACACAAAGTCAACTGTCTCCTGGTTATTGTCTCATTCTCTTCCCTTGAGAAAAACAAATTCCATTTTCCCAAAATTGAGTTTACTATCTCCAACCCCTTGAAATGTCATTTTCTTACTTGTAAAATAAGAAAGACCAGAGACATCTTTGATTCTCTCCTTCATTCAAAACCTCCAATTTATATTTAAATTATGCTAAATATTTATGATAAATGTATCTGTCAAATGCATCTTTTGGTTGTTTTACACTACTACTATCCTCTGTATACTCTTACACTTCTGGACAGTGTTAACAGTGTGGCCTTCTAACAGCAGTTTCCTAAATTAGTGTGTATGTTTTTCCAATCTATGGCTCACCCTGTCATTTGAATTATATTTCCGGAATCCTTTCTGAATCCTTCAACTCATTCTTTCAAATATTTTCTATAGGTCCACAGTGTCAGTGGGATAAAGTCTTGGCAAGGCATTCAAAACATGCTGTATCTGATCTTTTCAGCTTCATTTCCTTAAATTTCTTCATCTTCCAATGAAAACTGCTTCTCTAACTCTTCTTAGAGCACTTCTATTTCCCTGAATCTGTATTGATATTGTGTCTTTACCCTCAAGTACCACCCACTTGATCATGTGATGAAATCCTTTCAATTATTCAAAGCGCAACCCCCAAACTCAGTCAAACCAGACATGCTTTCTAAGCAATCATCCGGCATTTCTTTCTCTAAATTCTTATAGTCTGAGATGTAGTATTTTAGAACTCTATATCATTCCAAATTTGAAAGACAACATTAAATTTATTTCTGTGTGTGTAGCATGTGTCAAAGTACCTGACACATATAAGGCCCTAAATAAAGTTATAGTTGATAAATCTCGTTACTGAGATTTTTGGGATCCTTTCGTTACCTGTTATGTGGTAGTGTTTGAAGACACACTCTAGCTTCTGCAGCCCCAGGTAAAAAGCCAGGTGAATACTGAAGAAGTCTGATTTAATTAGTCTTAGTATTCCATGTTTCTTATTTAGAAGATGGGCTGAAACAAATATTCTCAAAGCAATTTCTGTACTTTTTACAAGATAGCCTATTAGGAATAGACTAGAGTTGAAATCTTATAGATAGAATACATTATTAATTATTGACTCCATGAATTGAATAAGGCTTTGCTAGTTTTTTTTTGTTTTGTGAACAGCCAAATAGCATATCCAGTGCATCAGGTTAGGAGTAGAAAATTTTAAAAACTCAAACTAGTTACTTTTTTAAAACTAGTTATTATAACAATAACAAGTACATACTAGGTGACATATTCTATTTAATTCATATGAATTTATATGCTTAATCCTTAAAGTAACCCTATGAGGTAGGCACTATTAATAAACACACTTTATAGAGAAGAAAACTGAGGGACAGGATGGTTAATGGACTTGCTCAGACCACAGAGCTGATAAGCATGAACTCAGGCACACTGATTCCACATGCCATGCTTTCTGGCTGTGCTGTGTGGCCTTTCCTTAATAGATGAGAGTCATGTGCAAAAGTAAATACATACAGAGCCAAATAATACAGGAGCTAAATTGTGTAAGGAACTCAGTAGAAGGGCAAATGAAGGAGCAATTAATTTTGTTGGAGAAATCAGAAACTGACTCTGACACCGGTGGGTCACTGAGAATATTCAAGGCCAGCGGGTGTGGCTCAGGTTGAGCGGCCACTGTTTGATTCCTGGTCAGGTCATATGCCCAGGTTGTGGTCTGGATCCCCAGTAGGGGGTGTACAGGAGGCATCAGATCAATAAATCTCTCATATCAATGATATTTCTATCTCTCTCTCCCTCTTCCTTCCTCTCTCTAAAATCAATAAAAACATATGTTAAAAAAAAAAAAAAAAGAATACACTCTGACCCTCTATCACCAGATAGGCAGATCATAGCATGGTGAGAAGCATCTCCTTGCTTCTCATTTCACACACCTCATGTGTGAAATGAGCATTTCATACATTTCTCCCCACCCTCCCCCCCACCAGCAACTTCCATTTCTTTCTATTTTTGCCATCACCTCACAGTATCACAGGCCTTCCCACACTCTTCCTAAACACTGCAGAGCATAATTACATCAGTAAGTATTAAGCATTGCTTTACAACTTATGTAAGAATGTATATTCCCCTTGTTTTATAACAAAAGGATATTCACCCAGCATTTCTGCATTGAGTGCATCAATAATAGATAACTGGAGATCAGGCTTAATACCCTTTCCTAGAGACACAGCAACACCAACTCTCTACCAAAGAACTACTTTAAATTTTACTATTCATGATTTTATGAAAAAAAAAAATGTCAGCTTTGAACATTGCTTAAACCCTAAAAATTTTAAGGAGAGATATTTTATTTTAGCTTTAAGTAACAAGCAGTGACATTCAGGACACCCACACTCTCTCTCTCTCTCTCTTTCTCTCTCTCTCTCTCTCTCTCTCTCTCTCTCTCTCACACACACACACACACACACACTTCACACACTTGCTAGTTCATTTATTTTAGCTAAAACCTAAATAGGGCTTAATTTTCCTTTGATAAATCTTTGAAAGATTGCTAACCCTTTGCCCTTCTCGGCCTGCTATTGCATGGCAAAGTAAAAGCACAATTCCCTCTAATGCTGATCTCTTAAGCTGCATAAACAGTCAAATTAATCTATATTTTATTTAAGTACAAATCCAGCAGAATATTTGTTGGGGAAGGGAGGAAAAGACCATTTTGAGTTGATTAAAACTCTTCCTCCTCCTTCCCAATCATTTTGAAAACCTCTCAACCTGTAATTAGTGCAGAGATGAAATCTCAGGTCCAGTGTTAATTAGTCACTAAATTAAAAGAAAAAATATCTGATCTGCAAAACTCTTGAGTCATTAGGAGGGAAAATATGTTGTGCTTCCTAGGTAATTCTAAATCAATGATAACTGATTTGAAGCATCTTTTGAAAAATAAAAACATTTTCTACATCCCTAATACATCAAATATATGTGTAGTCAAAACTCTAAGAGCATTATCTGAGGTTCCCTCATTCTTTTCCCTCCCTTCACAAAGGGAAAATATTCATGAAAATTAAAAATGTAATCATCTATCTTATTGGAGGCAATAAAATATGCAATAAAAATGCTCTAAGGCAACTTCCAACAAACAAGCATGTCTCTGACTCCCACTTGCTGATAGTTTGTGCTTAAGCAGATAAAACCTTGAGCCTCAGTTTTTATCACATGGTCATAGTTGATGACTGACTTCAGGCCTCCTATGGCAAACATTGGAGCTTCCACATGCCGATCTGATGTTATTTAGGCTACCAGTTTAGCAACAGGAGTGCAAAGAGGTAGATGACAATAATCATCAAATGCATTTGTTGTGACAATTAATCAAGTTGATATATATAAAATTAATAAAGTAATATCTGGCAAATAATAATTTCTCAATATAAATTTTGGTTGCTTATTATCCTTCATTTTTCTCCACTTAGGAAAGAGGTTTTTTCTCACAGGTGAATAAATGGAATTATCTTTCTAATTCACCTCATAGCCCCAAACCTTCCTGTTACTTGCCAGAAGCTAAGGCTAAGGCCTTATTAGGCAGTGAATTTCCTCCAGGAAAGACTATTTCCTGATCACATTTATAGCCCTTTCACTTGCAATACTATTTGGGAGGCCTTTAACCTTTTTTCTTGTTTGTTTTGGTTTTCTTTGTTGGGCATAAATAGAGGTGAGGGATGAGTTCCAAAAGGAATTGTCAAAATTGGCTTAGCTTTGAGGAGTTGGTATTAAAAATCAAGTGTTATCTACTTTGCATTTTCCTAGTATGCAAGGGCAGATAAGTGTGTGTGTGATAGAGTATGTGCATGACATTCACAACAATTTTTAGCCGAATGCAGATTTGTAGAGCACTATTCATTATATTCCCTTAAAGAAGAGATGTCTCTCTTGCAATTTCTTTTGTCTTTTTTATGTGTTTCTTTCTTGCCTTCCCTTCCTTTTCTTTCTTTCTTTCTTTTTTTTTTTTTTTTAGATGCATTGTATTCAGACTTTATCCCATAAGAGTAACAAAGGGAGCCAATATGCTGACTGTGCCCCTGCTCCCAGACAGGTTTCCAGAGCCAATGGGAACACAGAGCTAGTGGGATCAATCTTAATAACATGACCAAAACAAGTACAGAAACAAATTCAAACTCCACCAACTTGCAGGGCTGTGCCTCAGGCCAAGACAAGACAGACCAATCAGAAGTTACTTCAATCCTGAGATCAGAGGAAGAATGGAATCAAATAACAAGGACAATCATGGTATTTAGTGCAGTGATAAGTGGTTCTATTAGAGCTCATTGATCTACCCTGGGGTACTCTTTTTCAAAAGGTAGCCAGTTATAAATCATCCTCACAAAGCTCATTATCGACTTCAAATTCCAATCCCTGGGTTTTCTGTAAGGGGCTCTGAGTGACACGTCAGAGCACAGGCATTGAGGTTCTACATTAATATGCTTAGCATTTTCACTTCTATACTTTCCGTACATCGTTCAACTTTCGTTGCCAACTCTAGTCAGTATTTCTTTACATGACCTAAAACAACTGTTAATATACATTTGCTATTATAATTTATCAAAAATTCACTTAAATATACAGTATTTTATTAATAACCACAATTCTACCAAATAACAAGGATAGGTATTATTATCTCAACATTTGACATCTTTGTACTTTCAAATCCCATTCTCTTTCCAACTTCAGTTTTGTCCTTAGCAATTACTCTGAACAATCATTCTACTTATCCTGGCCACCTTCCTTCTCCATTACCCATACCTTCTAGATTAAAATTTTATAACTTTCCTCAGATCTACAAGACCCCCTCCTCCATCTCAACAGAACAGGATGTCAACAACATAGAAAAAACAAATGAAGGTTCTGAGGCACAAACACCTTCATTTCATCATTTATCTACACTCACATACTCCCCTTTTTTTACTTTTATTGCAAAAGTAGTGTTCAACCTTTGAGTAACCAATTCTGGCTGTGCTGCTGACTGTGTTCCCTTCCAATTTTGGAACATTGTACCAATTGTTACTCTCTATCTTTTCTTTGTCTCTGTCACTGTTTGAGCCTCCCAAGCAAGAGACCCTGAGACTCTGAGACATGTATTGAGAAGGACCCTGAAGATCATGTATTCAGGAGGACCCTGAAGATCAACACCCCTGAAGGTGAAGCAAGCTGGACTGAACAGTGTGAGAAGTTAAATTGCAAGGCAGTGGCATCAAAACCTCAGTACATCCTAGAGGAGCTCGGACAAAGCATTGAACTTTGTATATCTTCATCAACCAATCATGGACCGTGGGCTGCCCCGTGGGAATGGTCTTAATCTTATCGAGAAAGCTTCCTTATGCCAACAACAAATCTTGGAGAGAGACTCTGTTCTGAGTTATGAGAGCCAACACTCCTGGCACATGAGGGCACACTACAGAGTTCACTGCGTTCTCTGTCTACAGTCTAAATCCTTATTATAATGGAAGACACTCACTTACCACAAAGAAAAAGAGGGGAAGTGACCTCCAATTTTTTTTCTAAGTATTATTCTATTTGCTATGCTGCTATTCTGTTTGGTCTTCCATTTCTTGTTTTCCCTTTCCATCTCTTATCTCTCACAACAATTTTATCCTATATGCTCTCTTAAGTACTCTTCTGCATTGATACTAAAATAGCTGTCACCTATAGTCTGAGGGCTCTCAAACATATTTAATAAAGATTCCACGTGAGTAGTCTAAGTTAATATATCTCTAAATGCCAGTTGGGTATCTCATGCTGGACACTATACAACCCTATATGTTCAAAATATCCCAAAATAAATGGTGGCAGTAATAGTCTATTCCACTCAGCAAAAGCCCCAAAATATCAGACTTCCTCAATGTTATCAACATCTTAACATGTTGCATAAAAATAAAACATGGGAAGGGACCAAAATGGCATAATATGACTTCTACACAAACATATACACGCCATCTCGATATCCAGGATTTAAGGGTAGAATTGGGGAGGTATTTCATTCCTCTTAGCACAAAATTGCCTAGCAAACCAATTCCTCTTACCACCTGACTCAGTTACTTAATGCAACAAAAGTTAGTATCTGGCATATGTCCTACCCATGATGATGTGGGTATAACTCTCCCACAGGAACCTAGGGTGATAAAGATATCTGCATATTTTAGCTGAAACTACAACCTTCTTGGTCACTCCATGAGAGGAAAGCAGAGATTAGAGAATCATGCATTTTCACCATCTCAGGCAAGCTGTGGTAAATATCATTTCTACTCACATTTTATGATAGACATGGGCTAATCATCACATTACATTCTCAACTGCAAGTGGTCTGAGAAGTGGTCTCCCATGTGCCTGAAAATGGAAGAGAAAAATATATCAATGTATGGTAATATGCATAGTAGTATATTTTACAAGCAGTCAAAAGATATGTCCATCTTTATTGATTTTATTAGGAAATTGAGAAGAGATAAGATAAATAAAAAAGAAGCTAGGTAGTGAATCTCAAAAAGATAATTGGAACAATTACTCTTCATGTTATCTCCTTCTAAATGCTGCTCTCACAGAGCCTGGGCACCAGAGGAAACATTCCTATGAGCTGCTCCTTTCTAGAATATCAAAAATGTTGCTTTTATGTTGTTTATTTTCATACAGAATCAATTTAAAAACAACTGACTCCTGGCAATAATCATTTTAAAATATTCATTTTTATTATCCTATCTAGTAGTTTGTATAAAAAATTTTAGCAACCACAATCATGAAAATATTGTTCAAAGTAACCCATTTTTTGTGTGTAAAGAGAAACCAATGAATATAAACTCTGCTGATTTCCTTGCTTCATGTGACCTTCATTGCATGTAGAAACTGAAATATATGTGAGCACATGCCCAAAAATGGATTTCTAAGAGGAGCTAAATTTATTTTTATATTTTTTTACAACTAGGCAGCCTAATTTCTAGATGAAATTGCAGCTTTACTCCACGTAAGTGAAGAATTTTAAGATGAATTGACTGAAATACAATAAAGCTGGAAGTCTAATAGGATTATTTTTCTTTTGATCTCATAGCTGAATCTTTTTCTTTCTTTTATATCATGGCTGAATCTCATTTTTTAATCCTCACCACTCCCATACATGGGTATCAAACCTGCAACCCAGGTACATGCCCTTGACCCATTTGTTCTGGGGCCAACACTCTAATCACTGAGCAAAACCGGCCAGGGCTCATGGTTGAATTTTAAATGCTTATCTATTATTGTTATCCATAGCCCCCAAAATAAAAGGTTTATTACAGCAAATCCATGAATAGTCTGTTTCTATACTTGTTTCAGCAATGGTCTCTTAATATCTGAAAATGTATTTCCACTTTTTCTTCCCTATTTGTTTATGAACACTTATAGATCACATGAACTTATTAACTCATATGTATATTTTTTCTTAATGTAGTACCTCTTGTTCTATACAGCATGAAAATACACAATAAAGTTTTTGAGCTGTGAATTTTGTTATCTGTAGACTTTATGGCATGAGGATAATTATCTAAAATTATGGGTTGTCATTTGTAATAGTTAGATCTCATAAATATGCCTTATAGCAGTGGTCGGCAAACTCATTAGTCAACAGAGCCAAATATCAACAGTACAACAATTGAAATTTCTTTTGAGAGCCAAATTTTTTAAACTTAAACTTCTAACACCACTTCTTCAAAATAGACTCGCCCAGGCCATGGTATTTTGTGGAAGAGCCACACTCAAGGAGCCAAAGAGCCGCAAGTGGCTTGCGAGCCACGGTTTGCTGACCACTGCCTTATAGTGTCACTACCTAATTATTAATATTGTATGTCCTTAGCCTAATGCATTTGAAAATAAAAATCACACTTGTATGTGGACAACCCATTTATTTCTTCAAATATATACGTACTCTTTCTTTGTGGTTTCAATAATGTAAGATTTTAGCTAAATGCTAAAGACATACATCCAATGTTTCAATTAGGTTGTTTTAAGATGCAAGTAATAGGTAATCAAAATAAAATTGGCTTAAATATAAGAAGGAAAGAGCACTCTTCATTGTGACTCTTCATGGAGCATGCTGGCATGACCATTAACTAATCTACTTAAGAGTAACCTGATTCGACCTTGCTACTGTAACCACTACACTCATCAATCTCTACCATGAGCATTTCTAAGCTATCTTCTTTGGAATTTGCTTATCCTAAAAAAGCTAATTTTACTATGTCAATGTGGCTGTGAGCAAGCAAAAGGACCACACATGTTTTACATCACCTTCAACAACAAAAAAGTTTAAGTATTTCCAGAAAAATCACTATGTTTCCCTCTAATTAGATAGACTTAAATCATGTATTTACCTTCACAGGGACTACATCAATTGATCATCATGGCATAGTATATGTATGTAGTATATACAGTGTATATAATAAATATCATTATAGCCTGAGCATGGTATTGACTCATTTATTTAATCTACTCAGGTCCCAAACTTAAAAACAGAGCAACTTTCAAAACCCTGTGAAAAACACATGGTAGAGTCTGATTAGTGTAGTGGTTATGTAACAAGATCAAATCAGGTTACTCTTAAGTCAAAAGCTGAGTATCGCAAGTAACAAAATGAAAATATGCACTGAATTGCCAATTTAACATAATTTTATTTGAAGATAGAAATTACTTTAGGCTGTTTCCATGATTATTAAGTTTGTTGCTCTTTTTAGTGCAAGAAGAACCTGAAATAACATTCTTTTCTTTTAAGTATAGTTTCCATAACAGAGTACACGTTGCAATATATCTACATGAACTCGCATTGAAGAAAGCACACAATTTATTGAGAAATGTGCCCATTTCATTGGCAATACAAGACAGTATTATAGCTTTTCTGTTCTATATAGCTCACAAAATAACTGAAAGTCAACATCTTGCTTATATTCTCCCCCCATGACTGCCAGTGTCAACAGCAACCTGTAGACCACTGTATTTAATGTACTTGGACTTCCACATTCTATTTTCACATTCAGCAAGGCCATTTTAATGATTTGTTTCAATTAGGTTGTTTGTTTTTACAGTAATCTAACCAAACTCAACATAATAAATTAAAATGGCTGATTATCCTGTTGATTCTCAATTTTTTGTGTTAACTCTTACAGTTTTACTCAAAGATTGGCTAGGTGAAACAATGAACAACTCCTACTTCGAATACATGCCCTCATAGAAAACTTTCTTCCACAAGACTCCATAATCATTTTTTAGGAATAAAATTGCTCAGTTTTTGGTACCACTTCCAGGAAGCCTTGGATATGAACAATGATCCAACCTGAGATTCATCTTGAAAACTGTTAGGTTAACTAAACACCCTACCTAATTCAACATTGGGAACAGTAACACAAACTACTTAGGTATGACCCAGTTCTTTGTTTAAAAACAGTAATAATCACTTCATATCTTTTAGTAATGCTTTTTCTATTTGTGAAAAACCATGTAAATCATATGTAAGGAAGAAAAGTATAAAAAATAAATTTTGCCATGCAGACATAATTACTATTATCTTATAGGTGCATTTTTCTTTCTCCCTCTCTCTGTATAAATATGTACACATACCTGAACAAACCTATATACATGTCTAGGGAGTGGGATGTCCTTAAACAGAAGAAAGAGGAGATAGATCTGTGATAATCTACCTTCAAAGCCAAAGAAGCCTGGCATCATGCCTTCTAAAGGATTCAGTAGACTTTTTCTGTAAGGCCTGTGAATAGCTTGAGACAATACTTTTTATAGTATGTTTTTCTCCATTTGTTTACCTAGCCTTCAATATTTTGCTTGATTCCTTGAAATACAGAATTTAAAACTGTATACTTCTTTCATTCATTTAAAACTATGTATTGAAGACCTACTATTTTCTATGCATTATACTAGGTCATGGGAATTTCAATGTTGAATAAAATGGTCAAAACTCCTGCTCTTCTAATGATTTTTTCTAGCTGGAAAGAGATATCATGAATAAGTAATTAATATAACTACAATATTACAAAATGGAAATGGAGAGTGCTGTGGAATTCTGCAGCAGTGAGACCAACCTAGTCTGAGATATTATAAAAGACTTTCATGAAAAAATTAAAATTTAGTTTAAAAAAACTGGAGAAGAAATAGGGATTAATTTCAGTTACCATATTATTAATTATCCTAACTGGACACTTTTGAAAATTAAAAGTGACATCTTTAATAATTATGCCAAAAAGTAACATGTTAATTGCAACTCTCAGAGCAGTCAAAAAAGGCAAAAATGTTATGGTTTTGCAAAATAGAAATGCATTTTCAAAACATTTTCTTAAGATTATGAGTTATAAAAGGCATAGTGCAACTTACAGACTTTAGTACAACACACACACAAACTCATATACGCAAGTAATCATTAATGTGTCATGCCAGTCATACTTTGAATCTCAAAATTCATCTCATTAGCATGGATTATTGTGGCTAAGGTGGCTTTAATAAAATTTGATCTGTGTTTTTTTCCCCCACTTTGAGATAGCCTTTACATTACTTTCTTTGTTACTTTCTCTCATTTTTCAATTGCAGTTTACATTCAATATTACTTTATATTAGTTTCAAATATTATTTTGTATTAGTGTACAGTCTAGTAGTTAGATAATCATATACTGTATAAAGTGTCCCCTCCCCATATTTCAGTACCCACCTGGCACCATGCATACTTATTACAATATTATTAACTACTAGAGGCCCAGTGCACGAAAATTCATGCACTTGGGGGGTTCCTCAGCCCAGGCTTTGCCCTCTTGCAGTCCAGGAACCCTCAGGAGATGTCCACCTGCAGGCTTAGGCACACTCCCCGGGGTATCAGGCCTAAGCTGGCAGTCAGACATCCTGCTGGCAGCCTGGGAGCTCCTGAGGATGTCCAACTGACAGCTTAGGCCTGCTCCATTCTTAGCACTGCTGAGGAGGCAGGAGAGGCTCCCGCCATGACCACTGTGCTTGCAGCTGTCAGCCCGGCTTGTGGCTGAGCAGAGCTTTCCCTGTGGGAGCACACTGACCACCAGAGGACAGCTCCTGCATGGGCGTCTTCCCCCTGGTGGTCAGTGCACATCATAGCAACTGGTCATTCCTGGTCTTACCACCCTTGGGGTCAATTTGCATATTACCCTTTTATTATATAGGATTCCCGATGCCATACTTTATATCCCCGTGACTTTTTTTAACTACCTATGTGTACTTCTTAGTCTCTCCAGCTTTTTCACTCAGTCCTGAACAGTGCTCTTGATTCTGTGAAGGTTGGGAGAAGCCACTGATACTGAAGACTGCAAGGTTGGCACGGTTTTGAGCTCTTTTTGCTTTTCTGGGACCCCTCAGTCACTTGGGAATTCAAAGTTCTTCGAATTGACTCTACTTCTTAACAATCAGAAAGGGCAGGACTGATGTGAACAGTAGGAAATTGTGGTCGTCAGCAGAGGGGCTTAGAGTAGAAACATTTTACCATCTCTCCAAATAAGCACTTGGCCTCTCCATTTTGCATGAGCTGAGGTGAGCCCTGGGTTTTACTGAAACCTCTCTAAAATTTAATGCTGCTAGAGGTGTCTTCAGAACCACTCTGACATTGATGAGGTTCTCTAGGATGCAGGAGGGAGGAGGAGAGGCATTTTTGCAATGATCTACAACTTTGGTTTAATCATATTTTTTTACACATCATGAGTATGTGTCTTCTGTTATCCTGGACAGTATTGGTAAACAGACTTTCTTAGCTGCTAAAAATCATTATTAAAGGGATGGTTGAGTTGCTGCTTTTTATTCCATGTAAATTAAAAACAAACTAACTATGAATCAACAAGAAAAAGCAGACCTGAGCCATTTCCCAGAATACAGACTGCTTCCTAACAACATCAGAAATTGTGTTACAGTGAATGATCTTCCAGTGACAAAGGGATAAGACTATATACTAATGGGCATTTCCAGACTCTGACTTCCTCTGAGTCAGCAGTTCCATACTAAAGCAGAAGCCAGAAAGGCTTGTTTGCTTACTTATTGCTTTTTTTAAAATTATTAAGTAATAATGAGAAGATTAATATAACATTTGACATAATTGAAGCAAAAAGAGTATACTAGAAAATAGAATATAATAGTTTCACTAAAATGAGTTCTTCTGCCTTAGAAATTAAATATAAACTACCCAAGCTGGTGACTCATATTACTTTACTTCATTAACATTATTATAAAAGTAACATTTTATACAGTTTTCTTACTGCATAAAATATGCATAAACTAGACATATTCAACTTAATGTTTAAAATAGCTAATAAAAAATATCTATTTACCACACTGAGTACTCTAAAGAAATCAGTAATGAGTAAGTATCCTGTCAAGGAGATGGAACATAAATTAATCAATGAACAAATAGCCCTTCAGTACTCTTCTTAGACCAAGCACTGAGCCAGACAAAATAGTCCTGGCCCTAGCCGGTGTGGCTCAGTTGGTTGGAGCACCGTCCCATACACCAAAAGGTGGCAGGTTCGATTCCAGGTCAGGGCACATACCCAGTTGCAAGTTCAATTCACAACAATTTTCTCTCCCTCCTCCCTCCTTTCCTCTCTTTATAATCAATCTATAATAATAAAAGCCTAAGCAACCATTGCAACTGAACAGATGACCGAACAGGCTGCATGGGGTGACCAGGCCGGCAGGGGGGTTAGTGAGGGGCGACCAAACAACTGAGCAGCAGGCTGTGTGGGGCAACCAGGCTGGCAGGGGGGGGCAGTTGGGGACAACCAGGCCGGCAGGGGGGCAGCAGTTGGGGGCAACCAGGTTGGCAGGGGGGGCAGTAAGGGGCAACCAGGTCAGCAGGGCGGGTTGGGGCAATCAGGCAGGCAGGCAGGTGAGCAGTTAGAAACCAGTGGTCCCAGATTGTGATATGGATGTCCAATTCCTGGACATTCCCCGAGTTGGACATCCCCCAAGGGTCCCAGATTGGAGAGGGTGCAGGCTGAGCTGAGGGGACAGCCCCCCCCCCCCCGCCCCCCGCTTGCTGGCCTAGTCGAATTTTGTGTACCAGGCCACTAGTTAAAAAATAATAGTCCTGGAAAAAAGTACATACACATGTGTGGGCATGTGCATGCATGTATGTGTGTGTGTGTATATATATAAAATGACTTTCAGATAATTTAACACCTAGTAAGGAAAAAAAATAATAAAACAGAAAGACTGACTGATGAAACTAGCAGAGTACATGGGGGAGCAATCTAGCACTAAATTTTACAGAGTATAAATACCTCTGCTTTTTAAGAAGAAACAGATGAGTGTGGGCTGAGATATTTGCAAAAGACAGGAATTTTAATTTGAGTATTGAGGGGTATATAGCATTTACACAGGTGAAGGGAAGGTGACAAATATCCAGGCAACTGAAAAAAACAACAACATGATCAAAGACACAGAGATGAGAAGTACGGCGTTTGGAGGGAATAGCAAAGAGAAGCCTGGGATCTGAAAATACAAATTCTGGAGAGAAACCACAGCAGGCTGTGAAAAGCATCAAAGACTGGACCACAGAGATGGGAGAGTTCGCCTCCTTCTTGTCTCTGCCCCCTGTTGTTTTCTGTTTTGGGTCAGAGCAGTCAGCATCACTGAGCCTGAGATTACGCACAACCCACTAAGGATATGATGAACCTGCCTCTGCCCTCTGTCTGCAGAAATTAAAAAGTAAAATGCAGATTCCTTCTGGAAGGACAAGCAAGTGTCCAAGTCCTCTTATGTGTCCACTGATTTGAAACATCTGGTAAACGAGAGCGAAAAAGGCACTGAGCCAGGTCACCAGATGGACACGATCCAAACTGGGGAGGGGAGAAGATTTTAATATAAAATAATATTCAGTGTTTTATTACTCATAAGAGGATAACATTGAATAATGGCTCAATTGTGATAACAAAACTGTTTGTCATTAAAAACTAAATCTTAAGACATACATACCTCTAACTTATCAGTTGTACTCCTAGGCATAATCCACTGAAAATGCCTGTGTGTGTTCACTAAAAGACATGTCCAAGAATGTACCACAGCAACATAAGTACATCATAATAACAACAATGAAAATGGCCTAAAAAAAACACTTCACCGTTTGGGGGGAAAAAAACCACACACACACACACACACATACACACACGCATAGTGTTGGCCATAGCAAGAACCACATACAATACAGTGCATTTGTACAAAATTTAAAATATCTAAAACTATACTGCATTATTTAGGGTAGAAAGTTTAGGAGATAAAATTATGATGAAATGCTGATAAGTATTTTCTAGAATTTAATTAAATCACAATACAGAAATCCAATTAGTGGTAATCTTTGTGGGAGAAGAGAAGTGATTAAAAGAGAGCATAATGAAAGATTCCAGAAGTCTGTGATGTATTTTTTTAGTCATTGTGTCTTGTAACTTACTTTCTGATATATCATTGAGCTGGACTTTCCTAAGTGTGTGATGCATTTCACATATCTAAAGTTTAAAGCATTTTCATATACTTGTTTTCCAAAATCTCTTCAGAGCTGAGGTTGCTCTATGAATGATTTGCATTTGAGAGGAATATGAAAATGAACAAATACACCATACAGAAGAAAAGTACAATAAAATAAAACCTCTTTTATTTGTTATTTCATTGCCATCCAAATTTTTAAATAGACCCTGAGTGTGTGCACATACACTTATGTGTGTATGAATGGCATTACTTGCTGCCTCAATATCTGAACAATTTGTAGTGGACAGTAAAACACCTGAAATTTAGAACTACGTGCCCACAGCCATAACTCCACCATGTTACAGTGGCCTGATATGAAGTGATCAATTATGTCACAAAACTTTGCTATCAGATAATTTTCACATATAAAGAAAGCACACTACTGTGATTCTATATTTTTCTTAAATTGAAACAGAGCTTGATATTATCTGGTATTTAGCACTGGCACATGCTAAACTTTGCCAGTATTCCTTATCTGATGTGACAGTTGACGTTTTATAAGCTTTTTATATGTGCTTATTTTTATTCCTTGAAAAAAGACGTTGGTATGGTTCACACACAAAAACAAAACACAACCTAGAAACTGAGAGTCAACATATTGCCATCTGCGTCCTGGAGCAGGAGGCGGATGAGCAGCTCACGCCGAGGTTTTACTTCGCCTTGGCCGGCCAGGGCTTATCCGGCACCTGCATGGGAGGTTTGCTTGTGTTGCTTCCTCACTGGCATCTAATCTCCACCTGTGGCCTCCCTATCTCAGCATCTCTTATTGACTTTTCTTAATCATATTATTTCTGCTGATATTTACTCGGCATGTCACCTTTGCTTTCTCGGCACTATGCATTGATGTGAGGAATCTTCACATCGCCAGCCCAAACAAGTGAAATTAGGAAAGCAAGGTGGTCAGGCCTGGATCCCAAATGAACAAAGAACAAACATCTGCCTGGCGGTCCCAGTGAAGAATTTAAACCGAAGTCAGCATCTACAGTATTGACCACAGTGACTCAACACCCATTTTGTTTTATTTTGTGAGTGTGTGTTTTAATAAGGTACCTGCTGAAACTTCAAGGCAAAATCAACAAATAAAAATCTTGTTTAATGATAAAACCAGAAATCTAACTTTTTAAAAACAATCTCATGGTGAGGAAAGGCTATGATCTTTAGTTTTAAGTAGGACTGGGGTTACATCCAGGTTCTACCATTTAACAGGAGTATCTTAACATCCACAACCTTAATGTATTTACCTATAAAGTATAGCTAGCAATCCTTGAATGTTCATCCTTAGAGTCAACAAGATTTTGAATGTAAAGTGTCCTGCATTCATTTGACACTAATGAATGTTAACTATTTTACTGTTGCCACTGTCTAATTCCTTTGACACTTCCACCCTCCGTATTTTACCTTACACAAGAGAAGTCACAGGAGTTTTTCATGTTCTTTGCAGTGGGTATAGAAGAGGCATTAGCCTCCGAAGGCTTTCATATAGCATCATAAGTTAACAAAACAGAAGGTGGCGTGAAAAGTACGTAAAAAGGAAAGAAAAGATTGAAAGAATAGAGGATAGTAAACTCAGATGGACAGATAAACATAAATAAAAAAACTGTGTGTATCTCCTGTTACGGTAGACCTGTGCTGAAGAGGGGTTTTGCTCCTGTATTTCTTTATTCTATTTTCCCTTTAATCAGATGGTGGAAATTTATTACTGTATGGTATCTATTCTTCTTTTCCCTACTTTCAATTCCTGTCTTATTGTTCTGTTTTCTTGGAGACTTACTCTACTTTGTCTTCCTACCCTTATACAGATATGTGTTAATTTTCAGAAATTAAATTTTAAATTGAAAAGCTTTTTAATTGTTACCTGGTTGTTCCCTTTAATTATATTATTTTCTATCATCACAGTTTGTTAGTTGAAAAATCTTATCCATGTAATTATTTCTCACAGTTACATTTTTCTTGCTTTGTTTTTAACATGAATTGATACGTAGCTCTTCAATAGTTAGGAATGTCTGAAGAGGGGAAAAGGGAAAATAAAACATTTTAAAATGATCATTAAAAATAAATGAGTACGTAAAACAATAAAACAATTTCTAGTAGATCATTTAATGATCATTTAAAATGATCATTAAAAATAAATGAGTACGTAAAACAATAAAACAATTTCTAGTAGATCATTTAATGATCATTTAAAATGATCATTAAAAATAAATGAGTACGTAAAACAATAAAACAATTTCTAGTAGAAATTGTTTTACGTACTCATTTATTTTTAATGATCATTTTAAAATGTTTTATTTTCCCTTTTCCCCTCTTCAGACATTCCTAACTATTGAAGAGCTACGTATCAATTCATGTTAAAAACAAAGCAAGAAAAATGTAACTGTGAGAAATAATTACATGGATAAGATTTTTCAACTAACAAACTGTGATGTCTTCCTACATGAAGGATGCATTCCATTTCCATCAGTCATCACTCCCCAATTCACTTCTAGTTCCTCAGATACTGATTGGAATTCCTTTTCTACTACTTACTTCTTTCTATAGCCTTTTAGTTGTAGAAATGTCCCTTATTATTTATCATTTCAATAGGGTCACTGGTGAAGACTGATGAATATGATAAAGCTATCATCTGAAATTCAACATCAATAAAGTGTTTTAATGTTTGCATGATTACTAATTAAGATAAATCATGCTATGGAGGGAGCGGCTATAGGGTTAAGCCTGGGACTGACCTGTTGGCAAAGCCACAAACAAGTCCCAGCCAGCCCTCTTAGCATAATTAAGCTTGACCTTATGCCACTCCCTAGATCCTTCCTGGGTAGCTAATGGGCTGTGGGAGGTGCAGCGTGCTGCCAAAACAAGTGAAACTCACAAGAAGATTGTAACCATGTTGACCACTACCTTGTTTACCTCTGGCTATAAAATAAAGTATCAGCTTGCCATCTGGATCTTTTCTCTGTGGCCTTATCCAGGCACGGGAGATTCACCTAGACCCAGCTTATTCTCTTTGTCTGTCTGCATCCTTCGCCACCCTCCCTCGTGCTCACCGAATCCTTGGCACAGCACAATGCTAACTGTAAAAATGGAATCTTTAAGATATGGTTTATTTGCTATATTTAATCATATAGTTTATGTAGTGTTTATTATTCCTAAATTTCAGTAAACAAAATAAAGCTCTTAGAGATTACATAAATTTATCAGTCACAGAGTTAGCGATAAATAGTCCTGGGATTCAAACTCAGTGTTGTTTCAGTGAGAGCCCAAGTCTTTTCACCATCTCAACAGCTGTGTATGTACCACCCTTATAAACAGCATTGTCACTTTCAAATAAAAGTGATTTACCCCCACAAAACATTTGGCAATGTCATAACTGTGGGATGCTACTAGCATCTATCTAGTGTATTGACGCTGGGGATGCTGCTAAATATCTTATAGCGCATAACTCATAACACATAATTATCCAGGCCAAAATGTCAACAGTGCTGAGCTCAAAAACATCTTGGTCTAATTAGAATGCAGAATTTTACATAAATGAGCAACTGACAGCAATAAAATGGATCCAAATATGAGGTGACAAGAGATTAAACTTTGGGCACATGGTCCTATATACAGATTTTATAAATTAGTAATCCACACATGAAACCTATATGTTCATGTTGAGTAATGTCAGCACAATAAAATTTTAAAATAAAATGCAAAATACATAAATAAAACAAATTGGCAATTAAAAAAATGAATTTCCAATAAGTTTACTGCAATTTTTATTAAAGTTGTAACAATATCATAAACATATAAAAAACTTGTTCAGAAAAAAAAAAAAACAACAACAACAATAACCACTGTTTAAAAGTCATCATGGGGACCCAGATTCTTGACAATGGGACATAATGTATAAAAGTCTGAAGATACTGCTAACTTTATAAATAATGTGAGTAAATTCTATACTCTTTCTCCCTTTAAATATGGTCCACTGGTTTAATGATGCTAAACATTACAAGGCCAGGAAAGTGAACACCTGAGAAAAGACTGTTATTTTACTAACTTTATATCTGAAGAAAGCCAACCCAAAATAATCACACTTTTACTGGTTTCAAGATGTAGAAAAAAAAAGACAAGGTATATGCTCTATTTCCCTCTCTCAACTCTGCTGCCATAGGGGATTCTCATCTCTCCAACATACGTCAGTTCAGCCATTGTTCTTTCCTCCATTCTACAGCCAGTGATCCACTTTCCACAGCTGGCTGTGCAGTTTACCACCTAACACAGAGCTAATATCTGCCTGCCCAGTATTTCCTCATCCAAAGCTGGGAAGCCAGCTTCCCGAAGAGCACGCCCTGCTCTAATGGGATACAGTGGTACCAAACAAGCTGTTTATCTGACAGGGCTGCTTGGCTGCCCTTTGCTATTCTGCAAATGTGCATTCTACAGAGCTCTGGTTATGGGGAGAAAAATGAAAAACAGATTACAGAGTTTTAGAAAAGGACTTTTAAAAATAGCATGCCTTTAAGCAGGTCAAAAAAATAAATTTCCATTAAATTCTACAAAGAGGCACATTCAGTTTCCCTGAGATTCAGACTCCCTGGAAATGTTTGTACCATGATGTAGTGTCCGCCCTAAACTATTTTGAGAAATCTGTACTTTAAGAGAAAAAACATTAAAATGTTAATGTTCTGCTGTGGTTCAGATTAAAGTTTTTGTTAAAAATATCTGTTCAGTTATTGCCTTTTTACTTACGTTTCTTAAAACAGGCTTCAGAAAATGTAACCTAATGACATTATTTATTTGGTGGTTTTTACTTTGAAACTATAAATCGTCGAAAGTGTTTTTCTTCACTTGGTATATGAATGATGTAAGCATATACAGTGGGGAAAATCCTAAAACACTGTGTTCAGCTACAGAAGAAGTGCTGGGAAGTAGGAAAGTCATAGATGAGAGGCATTAATCTAACCCTGGAGGGCAAGCGAGGCCTTCTGAGAGGAGACAATCACTGAGCTAAATCATAAGCGATATTTAGGAATTAGATGGTAAGAAACATTTTTAGGCCATATAAACAGTAGGGATTAGAGGCACAAAACAATATAGCATACTCTTTTAACTCTAGCATTGAGGAATCAGTTTACTTCCAGGGCAATTTCATAAATACAATTATTAACCTACCTAATACATGCATTGCACATTTTCAATGGCTTCAACGCCAAAATGATCCTTTTTTCCTTTTTATCTCTTTCATTGGGTAAAGTGTTTAGTGACTGCACATTTGTCATGCTGTATGGTACACTTATGTTTATTTTTAAATGGTACATGAAAGAAAATGGATTACTGGTCAAGAATGAATTTGTTCTCCTTTTATTCTACACTATTTACACATATATCTTTCCTTTTGAAAATTTTATTAATATGTCTTCAATGGCAAGTAAGAACTTATGGCCAAATGACTTCCACTTAAAAGAAAGAATGACAAACCAGAAAAAAAGTCTTACTTAAAACTACCAAACTGGTGGTTTTGAATCCTTAACCCTTGTTCTTTTGCAGCGGCATTTCAGCTACACTAGTTTCCTTAAAATTTCACATGAATTTTAGGACTGGCTTCTCAATTTTTACAAAACTGTCTGTTGTGATTGTGACTGATATTGCATTGACTCTATAGATCAGTTTAAGCAAATCTGATAGCTTCACAATGTTGATGTCTTTTACTCATGAACCAAGAACTGTAACTCTCCCATTAATTAGTTATAGTTCCTTGATAATATGCAGAAATACAATTAATTTTGGTATATGTATCTTTCATCTGGTAAAATTTGTAAACTCACTTTTAATTGAAGAAATTTTTTGTGTTTTAAATTGAATTTTTACATAGATATCACGTATCCATGAAGCAAATCAATATTTCTTCACTCCAAGCTTCATGTTTTTTATTTCTTTCATTGCACTCATGGGACAACTTGATCATGATATCTTAAATTTTACATATAGTTGTATTTGATTTGCTATAAATGTGTTTAATTTTTTAATTTTTGGTCACTTTGCACTTTGGTAATTTGTATATCTCAAGAAATTTATTCATTTCATCGAAGTTACCAAGTTTATTAATTAAAAAAATGTATAGCACTCCCTTACTATTCTTTCTGTATTTCTTAATCTGTGGTGATGTCCTCTCTCCCATCCCTTATATTATTAATTGTGAGTTTCATCTTTCTGTCCTGATCTGTCTCTCTAGAAGTTTATTAAGTTTATTGATATTCTTAATAAACTTTCATTTACATTTATTTTCTCTATTTTTTTCTGCTTTTAATTTCAATTAGGTTTTTTGCTCTGGTCTTTTAAAAATTTTTTCTTGTTTCATTTGCATTGCCTTTGCTATTAGTTTTGCAGTTTCTTAAAGTAGAAGCTGAGATCATTGAAAACTTTATTTTTAATGTATCCACTGAATTATATGTATTTTCCTCTAGGCACTGCTTTCATGGCATCCCATAAATTTTTATTTGTTGTATTTTTATTTTCATTGAGTTTAAAATATTTTCTAATATTGCTTTTGGTTTTCCTTTAACTCATAGGTTATTTAGAGGTATTGTTATTTAGTTCACAATAATTGGGGAGAATGTAGCAGGTATTACATAAATCCCTTTAAAATCACTGAGACATTTTATGGCCCAGAATTTAGGCTATCTTTGTAAATATTCCATGTGTACTTTAAAGGAGACTTTCAAATAAATAAATAAGATTTTCTTCTGCTATTGTTGATTATTTTCTCAATATCTATTGTCTCAAATTAGTCAATAGTGTTTTTCAAATCTTTTATACCCATACTTGTTTTCCGTATATTAAATCTCAATTATCAAGAAAAGGGTATTAAAATTTCTGACTATTATTTGTGGATTTGTCTGTTTCTCTTTACAGTTCTTGGAAATGCTATTCCATATATTTTGAAGCTTTGTTATATTAAAACATTCTTTGGGGATATTTAATTACTATATTTTGAATGTCATGTAAAAACATATAACAAATATATGGCCAAATACATTTTGCTTTAATAAAAAGAAAAGAAATAGAAAACAAAACACAATTCTTAATTGGAAACGTTATCATCCTGGAGGCTTGAAATACCTACCTACTACTGAGCCATTTTTAAGCTTATTTAAATAAAAAGTATACAATTACAAAATCTAACATAGAGTGATTCATTTGAGGAGATGTGAAAAAGAGAGCCCACAATGACCTGTGGGTCTATAACTGAGGAGATCAACAACTTTCTTCATTTTAAAGGCAACAAATAGACACTGAAAATTTTTACTTATATGTTCCATTTTCTAATTAGTTTAGCTGTAAAACTCTTCCCTGAATTCCCAGGAAATCTGCTTTCTCAGAGATTTGCTTCTTCCTCACTGCCTTTGCATTCTAAACAACACTATTTCAGGTCAACTCAGTAATTACCTTACACACGCAAGAGCAAATAAATTTCTAGTGAAAAAAAGGAGAGAGAACCCAAAGGTTTAGATTCTAGAAGGGTTTAATATTAAGACTATAATTTTAAACGTACATCCATAGAGAATTCATACTTTATATAGGCTATTAGTCATTCATGTCTCACTCTCACATCCTTTAAATCTCGTGTTTCATCTTTATATTTTATATTCTCCCTCTGTACTTCCTGTGTCCCCCCATGGGAGAGATGAGCATTCACCCAGGGTAGCAGTGACTGTGCAAAATACTGCTACCCCAGCACACCAGCATAAAAGAACAACATAAGTATAAGGCATTGGCTCCTAGAGGACAATGGAATTTGGTAGAAAGGTGAAGACTTTCTACCAAAGAAGAAAGAAGCCAAAACAAAAGAAAAGTGGTGTAAGTTTTCCCAAAGTGAATCACTAAATTAATTAGGGATTTTAATCCTAGAGATAAAGACTTACCTAATTCTTTTTTTTTCTTCTTATTGAATTTATTGGGGTGACATTAACAAAATTATATAGGTTTCAGATGCACAATTCCACAACACATCATCCATACACTGTATTGTATGTTATCTAATTTTCAAATATCACTTTTTATTGTTCCCCAAAGAAATTGCACAAGTCTTTAAAAGTAATTTAAGGATACATTAAACTTGAGAACCCACACTCATTTTGACATCTGGAACTAAGCCAAAGAACTGTGCTTCCTCAGGGGATGAATGTAACAGCACTGTGTTGGGCATAGAATACCATATCTCCATTTGTGAATTTTAACAGGTATACTCAGATTTTAAAATATAAGCCACTCTTCCCTAGCAATATTTTGGAGTTATGGGGAAAATAGACATTTTTATTAAGTTCAAGCATTCTGAAAAAGAAGTTATAATACTTAAAGTCAGATCAGTGACAGCTCTATTTAACATTACTGCTAACAAAAAAAAAAGTATACATGGTGAAAAGCTAGGAATTGTGGGAGAGTCACATCTGTGCTGAGCAGATGTAAGAGAAATAAAAAAATGAAAAAAAATGTATAAAGGTACAGGGGCTGAATAGAAAGGCAGGTATAATATAAAGTAGAATCAAGAAAGCAGGAACCAAAAGCAAAAGGAAACACATGCTGAGAATAATCAAAATTCTAGGGAAACAGAACATGTTCTAGGAAAAACTGAAGGAAGTAGGAGAAAATATTCTTCTCATTTTATGGTCATCACTACCAAGTCATGCTCCTTAACATGACATCATTTGTAAAGAAATGATGTCATTCATAAATATATATACATTTACTTACAACTATATTTTAAAGACTAATTTTATATAATATATAATAAATGTATAATGTATAACTCATAAATGTATATATAATTTATTATATACTTATAAATGTCTGAGATATATAATTTATATATAATACATCTATATTTATAATTATATATTATCATATACAAATATATAGCATATAAATGTATACAAATGTATATATAACATTATAATATGTATTATAAAGATATAATATGCATTTATAATTATAAATGTGTAATTTATAATTATTAATGTACCAATGATATATAATTTATAAATATACCTATATTTATAATAATGTATATATTTATAATATAGGTATATTTATAAATTATATACACCTATATTTATAAATTATATATTTATCTTTAAAAATTTAATTTGCAGTCCCATAGAACACTACTTATATGTTTAAATATATTGCCTTCAATATTTTATATTTCCCAAAGTGAAATAATATACATAAAATAACTTCATCATCTATGGATAAATATTTTCCTTCTTTTCTACTTTCCAATTCAGTACTATTAGGGTTAGTATAATTGAATCCCACAAAACTATTTCAGTTGTAAAAATATTTTGAGAGGATAGAAGAACTGGAACTAAAAAACAAATGTTTATAAAACTTTACCTTCAGTGACATAAGTCACCTGTTAGACCTGTTGTAGCCATTTTCTAAACAGATGGTAACTTAGCTCTTTCAGACCAAGGTTAAGTTTGGGTTATTAATATCTAAGAATATCCAATTGCGTTAATATGTATTTACTCAAAATTCTGAGGATAATGTCCCTGACTTTTATTAGATTCTTAAATATCTGTGATTTTTTTTTTAAGGATTAAAATATCCACCCTACAAGGCTTTACACTCAGGGCTCTCTATGCCCCAGAGACCCACACCTAGTTAAACCTACTTTCTGCTTAAGTAATGGATGCAGAGGGTTCCAATCTAATACTGCCAAGTAGTAGCATAAGGCACTTCTTCCAGAGATTCCTTTTCTACATGTTGAAAGGAGTGCTCTGAGCTAAGGAAACATTTCAAAGGGACTATGTAGTTCTACTGGACTCTCCCCTCTGGCCTTTTCTCTTCTTAATATATTAGGGACCCTTAACTCTTAACTTTTTCAAACAGATCTTTATAGACTTATAAAGCATAAAACTAAGAGTCAAATGAAGCAGGGAGAAATTTTTAAGAACTATGTTGCTGATTGGCATATTGAATTGTTTTATAATTTATAGTTCCAAGAGTCTAAATCTTTAAGGATAATGCCAATGAGGGCTTAGAAAATTTCCAGTATTTCAGTTCTCATTTTAGAAAGGTTTCCTATGCCCAGACAGTGCTTGTTGGGTGGCACCAAATCTCTATGCTTAGTGTAATGTATTTTAAAATTTAATATTAGCTTTTTCAAGATGATAAATTAATGATATTATACAACTTGCCTTTCTGACATCAAATCCCTGGAAATGGTTTTATGGTTTTAAAAATAAATGAGTCAGGATGGCTGCCATCCATAAATCAACGAACAAGTGCTGGCTAGGATGTGAAGAAAAAGAAACCCTAGTACACTGCTGGTGGGAATGCAGACAGGTACAGCCACTATGGAAATCAGTGTGGTGTTCCCTCAAAAAATTAAAAATGAACTGCCATTTGACCCAGTGGCCCCAGTTCTAGGATATATCCTAAGACGCCTGAAACACCAATAAGAAAACACATGTACCCCTATGTTCATATCTTCACAATTTACAATAGCTAAAATTTGTAAACAGACCAAGTGCCCATCATTAGATGAGTGGATAAAAAAAGCTGTGTTGCATCTATATTATGGAATACTATGCAGCTGTAAAAAAGAGTGATATCTTACCCTTTGAGACAACATAGACTCTATGCATAGAGGAACCTAGAGAGTATGCATTATGCTAAGTGAAATAAGTCAGTCAAAGACAAGTATCACATGATCTCACTTACATGTGGAATCTAATCAACAAAATAAACTGACAAACAAAATAGATCCAGAGACATAAAAGCATGCAACAGACTAAGGATCCTAATAGGAAAGTAGGGAGGGGAGGGAAGAGATCAACCAAATAACTCATATGCATGGGTGGTAGGCCTTTGGGAGGGATGGAAGTGAGGAGGGAGGGAGATTAATGGGAACAAAAAAGGGATATCTGTAATACTTTAAACAATAAAGATAAATTTAAAAAGAAAAAAGTAAATGAGTAAAGCTGAGCTTGAACACAAAGGGGATAATGTTCCATAGGATAGAAACTCTTAAGGAATTCATAGAAGGAAACTATAGATTTTTAGTTGAGTATTACTCATCATTTTAAGCTTAAGTGTTTAGTCAATGATCAAAGAAAAAAGGTATATAATTGGTATAAAAGAAATAAAATTATAATTATTTTAAAATGTACAACTATCTAGATAAATAATCCAAAATATTTACTTGATAAATTATTATGTAAAATAACTAAATTGGTATTATAGTTGAATACTAGAGAAAAACACAAAACTCAATGTTTTTTGTTTTGTTTTGTTTTGCTTTACAGCAGTGGGTACCAAACTTTAATATGCATCAGACTCGTTTGTTTTTTTACTTTTTATTAAATTTATTGGGATGACACTGTGGGAAACCGCCTATTGTCTTCACTAGCAGAGAAGTATGGACAAGGATCCCGGAATGCTGGTGACTTGAGCCCTGGCAAAGGTCAGAGCTGTACACCCAGACAATGGTAGCTGAAGCAACTTCCCTACCAGATAATCATGTAAATCCTTACTGATAAAATACTCTTGTCTGTTACTGGAAATTGACTGCCTAAGGGCTATAGGTGTATCCCAAATTGGATAAAAGGATGGCAAAGCCTGAGCCCAACTGGAGTCCTTCCTCTTGAGTTGGGCTCCCGCCTGGTCCCCCAATATTTCCAAATTATTATTTTTTGTCTCGTCTCTTTCATTTGCATGCAGCCCCTCTTCCAGAGCCTGAACCCTGAACCATGGGGGACGTGGGTCATTCACATGACACTGGCTAACTAAATTATACAGTTCCAGGTGCACAATTCCAGAACACATCATCTGTACACTGTATTGTGTGTTTACCACCCCAAGTCAAGTCTCCTTCCATCACTATTTATTCCCCTATCCTCTCTTCCACTTTCCCCCAACTCCCCTCTTCCCAGCAATCACCACACTGTTGTCTGTGTTCAATAAAGTTTCAATTAGGAAACACAGCAACAAAAAACTATCTAGAGATTAATTTAAGAATAAATGTCCAAGGATTTTGTGGAGGAGAAAAAAAGTCAACCAAAACGAACCCAAGTAAAATGCAATTTTTTTGTCAAGAAAATATGTACAAATCTATTGGAGTACACATTATTCAAAGAAGTCAATTCTCTTCAATTTGATAAATGAATACAATAAATTTCCATGCATTCATAATAATATTTTTAAGGAATTTTTATATGTTGATTCTGAAATGAATATGAAAGAGAAATGGAAGAGGAGGGCAAATAATTTTGAATAAAGAGAACATAACAGAGAAATGTCAGAAGACATTACAAAGATGTAGTAGTAATACCATCTAGACCAGACATCAGTGGAACAGACATGTGAATGTTATATATGTGACTTTATAATATGATGAAGATTGGATTTAAAAGCTACAGATAAAGATGGACCACTTAATAAAGGATATTGGGAAGCTGATTATTTTTTGTAAAATAATTAACGTACTCATCTTTTATCTGAATAAAAATAAATTTCAGGTTGACTAATAATTTGAACATAAAAAGGAATGCAATAAAAGTGTTATACTAAATATAAAATACATTTTTAGGAAACATGGGATGGGAAATCCTTATGAGTAAGACACAGAACTCACACGCCATGATGGAAAATATGAATACATTTGAGGACATCAGAATCAAATAAAAGTGCATGAAAAACAGGCTAAAAAAAAGACAAGCATGAGAAAATAGTTACACATAGAAAACACCAAATTTTATTACATTTTAATTCGCTAAATTCTGAATAAGGTAAATTTTTATACTGATTTTTATTCATCTTTAAGAGAAATTATTTAATATGATAAGGTTAAATGTAGATAAGAGTGTGGGAATGTATTGCTTTGAAGATGGATTGAAACTTGAAACTCACGTACTATATGAGTAAGCATTTTCAATTTTTGTTTATCTTCCACTAGAGGCCTGAGGCACAAAATTCGTGCAAGAGTAGGCCTTCCTTCCCCCAGCTGCCAGCATCCGTTTCCCTCTGGCACCCAGGACCCAGGCTGGCTTCCCTCCGGCCCCGGTTTTGTCCGGAAGGACATCCAGAAGGACATCTGGTCTAATTAGCATATTACCCTTTTATTATTATAGATACAAGTACCTGAACAAGTTAATAAGAATTCATAGATATTAATATTCACTGAATCATTTACAAAAACATTTAGCCTGCTTTCCAAGACTTTGACAAGTGTTAGACATCTTCTTCTTCCTTGAAACATCCCTGTTGCCACCGCTAAAGACAGAAGTATTTAGGTGAAATACTGAATTCACTTTCCTCATTATCCCCATCTTGTATCATAAGTCTGTTCACTCATTGTCTTTAATGTATCTAGTATGCCAATTTGTTCGGGGTTTTTTGCTTGTTTTGTTTTTCATCTCAGTGAGCCCATGGTCCATTGACTCTTTGTTCCCTCCCTTGTTTTCAGCCTTCTCCTGAATTCTAAATGAACCATTTTCATATTATCAGACTAATTCTCCTTAATGTCATTTTCCTCCTACCATAACTTCTTGATAGACACCAAAACACTGACTGAATCATAGAGCATAAATGAAGAGAAGACTACAACATGGTAGATGAAAGTCATTATAAACCCAGGATTTACAAACTCAAATAAGTTCTCAATAACTCCCAAATGCCACAAACATTCCCAAGTGTGCCCTCTAACTTACAACATTATAATTTTAAATTGCTGTAAACTCCCCTCACAATGTGAACCCTTTTCCTAACCTCGACACTCTCCTCTGTTTCCATTTCAGCAAAATACAATACCTCCCGAGGAAAAATTCCAAGAGAGCAGACTATAACTTTCTTTCCCACTTGCCCAATCTATACACCCACAACTTTTTTTCTTCCTGTGTCAGTAATGCTCTGAATCTACATTTATGTAAGGGTTTCCCAAGACCACAAACAAGATTGATGGCTTATGAGAATGACTCCAAGAACTCAAAATAAATCTATTATAATACAGTTATGGTTTATTATTGAAAAATAATAGATTGATTTAGCAAAAGGAAAAGATGAATAGGGCAAAGTGCAGGAAAAGTCACATGCAAGCCTCCAGTGTCATATCCTAGTGCCGTGGTCGGCAAACTGCGGCTCGCAAGCCACATGCGGCTCTTTGGCCCCTTGAGTGTGGCTCTTCCACAAAATACCATGGCCTGGGCGAGTCAATTTTGAAGAAGTGGCATTAGAAGAAGTTTAAGTTAAAAAAATTTGGCTCTCAAAAGAAATTTCAATCATTGTACTGTTGATATTTGGCTCTGTTGACTAATGAGTTTGCCCATCACTGTCCTAGTGGATTAGCACAGAAGGTACTTAATTCTCCCAAAAATGTATGACAGTAAGTATGGCCCACCAGAAGAGCTCACCTCAGCCTTGGTGTCCAGAGTTTATATTGGGGGGATCAGTCATGAGGGTCTGTAGGCACCTGCATAACTGACTTTAGTTACTCAGATTCCAGCCTTCCACATGTCATCCTGTAACAGTGTAGTCCAAAACCTGAGGCATACAAAAACAGGTATTCATAAATCACAACGAAGTATCTGACTTGGCCCAAGGCCTCAGGTATTCACTCTTACCAGGCAGGATACCCAAGGCTCAGAGGTCATCCCCCAGGAACTGAGTCCAGGGCAAGTGCTGAAGGCTGTGGGAATATGCAGAGTTGGGGCAGCCCTGATGAGTTGAACCATTCCTGCACAGTCCTTCCCACTGTTTCAGAGACTTAGTTCAATTCAATTTCCTCTATTATCTCACCTATATTTTAATTTCTGCTGGCTTAGTATCAACTTTCATGTCTGCTGTCATCCCTAAGGACTTTTTCTTCCTTCCTCACACCTATAACCACCCTGTTCCCTTTGTTATGTGATTTCATATTCTCCATTCCTTCCCTAATCCACTCCATCCTAATCGCTTCTCTGGCTATATTCCCTGCTAGAGTAGAAGATTCTCAAGGGCAGAAATCTTACCCTGTCTTATTTTCTAATGAGTCATGCTTTTACTCATCTAGCCTTTTGTCTTAAAAGTAGTAACTGTGACTCAATTCTGTTTCTTTAATGGATCTCATCACAGTAATCACAAATAGTATACACGATACTCTTAGAATTAGACTTTTTTCTTTAGAGATGAATTCTATATAAATATATGAGGCCTACTCCCCTGGCCTAATTTAGCCCTTTATTCTCAAAAGTTCATAATGATTTTACCTTAAAATATGATAATTTACATGCCATAGGTGAATGAATCTCAGATAGAGTGTGCTAAGTAAAAGTGAACTAAAAAAGCAATAAACTTCATTCTGTATGTTTCTACTTATATGACATCCTTATAAAGGTAAAACATAGGAGCAAAAAGCAGATTAGTCGTCAGGCACCTGGACTGGGAGTGGGTTGCTGGAAAAATCTGGAGATGTTGCAATGGTTCTGTATTTTCATTGAGTGGTGAATTCATGGCTGTGTGTGTGTCAAAACTCACAGAATTATACATTTAAAAGGCTTCATGTTCAGCATACAAATGAACTCTTCATGTTTACAAAATTGAAAACAATAAAAGGTTCAAAAGTTGGGATCTCATGTATTTTTTGCACAAACATTTACTGAGTGCCTTCTATGTGCCAGGAATCCCAGGCACTGGTAATGGTGCTGAATAAAGCAGCAGAGTACCATTCTTCCTGCTGGAGAGACCATTCACCATTTATCAGTCCTACTCTATACCCACAAAATACTGCTACTTTCTAAAGAAACAAACAGTTATAGAGCATCTGTCACTAGCAAAACTAGGGTAAAATTTTACTCATATAGTCACAGGCTTGCATGTGACTTTTCCTGCACTTTGCCCTATTCATCTTTTCCTTTTGCTACATATAGTTACTATGTAGTAAGATATTAACTTTTAAAAAGTTTTTTATCTAGATATTAGTATTAATAAAAATGATGGTATCAATTCATTTTTCAAAGATGATCACTGCTATGAGGATAAATAGCCACTGTTCTAATACAGGTTACAACATAGGTAGCTTTGCAAAGAAAATAATATCCACTGTGAAGACAGATTATTTTTTTATGTGAAAAAGATAAAAAATGGCAATAGACCCTTGTATTTACAAGCCTTGGTCTTCATAACATAAACTGAAATCTATAAAGGAAAATAAAAACTGAAATGTGAAATATACATATGGGGAAAGAACATTATCTTGCTAGAGAAATTGAGTCCTTCTGCTTCCTATTTGTCTAAGAAATTTATTTTTTTCCTCATGAACACACACCTTATATACTAAGAAGCTCTTGCTTCTCCATTTGCTTCAGTAGTTTTATGCTGTAGCTAGCTTGCACAGAAAGAGTGTTGCTAAAAGAAATTCACTGATTTGCCTCTGTTGGGATAAAGTTACATTAGAGTTATCTCTCCTGCTCAAATTTCTGATATTCAAGTGTTTAATTTATTTTAAACTTCATAAAAATTCCTGTCACATTGCATTGTTAAGGCCCATTCAAAGAGATCACAGGGATTCACATATAATCAATCATAAGACTTTGGGTAAGAAAAAACAAACAAACTGGAATTTCTAACACAGAGCACAAATCATCCTATATAATAAAGAGGTAATATGCAAACTGACCATCATTCCAACACACAAGATGGCTGCCTCCATGTGGTCAAAGATGGCTGGCAGGGAATGGCAGTTGTAGGCAATCAGGCCAGCAAAGGAGAGCAGTTGGGAGGGAACAGGCCTACAAAGGAGGGCAGTTGGGGGCGATCATGCCTGCAGGGGAGGGCAGTTAGGGGTGATCAGGCCAGCAGAAGAGGGCAGTTGGAGGCGACCAGGCCTGCAGGGGAGGGCAGTTGGGGGTGACCAGGCCAGCAGGGGAGAGCAGTTAGGGGCAACGAGGCAGGCAGGGGAGAGCAGTTAGGGGTGACTGGGCTGGCAGGGGAGGGCAGTTAGAGGCAACCAAGCCTGCAGGGAAGGGCAGTTGCGGGGAGACCAAGCCAGCAGGGAAGGGCAGTTAGGGGTGATGAGGCTGTCAGAGGAGGGCAGTTGGGGGTGACCAGGCTGGCACGAGAGGGCAGTTAGGGGTGACCAGGCCTCCAGGGGAGGGCAGTTAGGGGCAATCAGGCTGGCAGGGGAGCAGTTAGGCATCAATCAGGCTGGCAGGGGAGTGATTAGGGGGTGATCAGGCTGGCAGGCAGAAGCAGTTAGGGGCAATCAGGAAGGCAGGCAGGTGAGCAGTTAGGAGCTAGCAGTCCTGGATTGTGAGAGGGATGTCCGATTGCCCGTTTAGGCCCAATACTAAAAGGGCAGTCGGACATCCCTCAAGGGGTCCCAGATTGGAGAGGGTGCAGGCTGGGCTGAGGGACAACCTTCCCCCACCCAACTTCATGCACAAATTTCATGCACCAGGCCTCTTCCTTACTATAATCAGGGGAATATATACTAATCATTGTATATCTTTTAAGGATGTAATTGATATAAGTTTCTGTTTATAATTAGTCTTTGATAATTTTTATGCAAGTACTATAGCAATTAGGCATAAGTAATGATATGATAGTTTCTGAGAAATAGCAGGATTGATATCACCTCAATTAATAATATGCCTACATATATGGTAAGAACTAGGCTCTTATCTCTCAGTCCCCACTATATAGACACATGTGACAATAACTCATAAAACTAAAATTGTAGATACTAGCCTTAGTATTAGTTTTATTAGTGTTCTGTTTTGTGTCTTTAGCCAAGTTAAATTCATTTTCCCTTTGTTTCTGCTACTGCAAACTGGAAGAACTGTATTAGATAATTTCTAAGGTTGCCTTCTTTCTTAAAAGTAGAGCTCAAAACAAGGACTTAGGTGCAGGTAGCTTGGGGGGATCAATTGAAAGAAGCAGGAGTGAGGAGCTGGAAGAGTGAGATCAGAAGAAGAAAGTCCAATAAAAATGTAAATAATAATTAAGGTTGCTGCTGTCCAGCCCCACGGAAACTCAGAAAAATTTTAAATGCCTCCAAGACATGATTGTGCAATGACAGTCATACTGGCTATCATTCCTTACTGAGTAAGGATTATTCCTAACGGAGATAACCCACCCACACTTCTGGGGCTGCTCCTGAGCATGGTTGGACCTAAGCAGGAACCCATGGCTTCAGAGAAATCCCTGAAAGAGGAAATAAAATTATGCACAATGGGTGTGTGTCATGGCCAGGTCTATGGAACTCTCATTGAGTACAGAACGAATCTGTTAACAGCAGTGAGTGACATACATCAGAATTCTCAGAGACTGGGATGGTGGTACCATGAGTACTCAAACACTCTTTGGGTGCTAAAAGCCATGGTTCTGAAGTCTGTTTTTTCTGAATTGAAGAGAATATTATGGTCATCATGTGAGAAATAAGTAAGAATGGGTAACAAGAATCAATAAAAATGATGATCCTCATGGATCAGGGATAGAGAACATATTTTCTGCCAAAGGCCATTTGGATATTTATCACATCATTCCTGGGCCATACAAAGTTATCAATTTAAAAATTAGCCTGATATATTTCATCAAACATTTAATTAAGTCACCCCTAATGCCTTGGCAGGGCCATACCTAATGATTTCACAGGCCTTATAAAGCCCTAGAGCCGGACATTCCCCACCCAATAGAGAATGACGCACTATCAAGTAATTTGTTCATATACCTTGACAATTTCTGAGAATATATATATTAGGTTAGTGATAAAGACTTACAAGTGCCAAGATATGGGAAAAGACATTATCTTCATAAAATTTAGATATATCTCCCATTATGAATAATAAAAGAATTTGTTGATACAAAAATCACTCATTTTTAGTTTAGCCATTATAAATCATCACGTGATAAGAGATAACAATTGAGAGTTTTTAAATATGCAGGCCTCAAAAGTAGAATCTGCATGATGATATCAATGGAGTTTAATGTTTAGCACAAGGCAGGGTGGGGAGGGAGATGCTATACACACACATATACATGTTAGACCAAGCATCACAGTATTAACTTGCACTCTATGTTTATCTGAGTCTATAGTATGTGTGGAAATGCTTTGTGTCCAAGTCAGGAGACACAGTTGGGGCTCCCAATAAATTTCAAAGGGTTCTAGTCTTTTCTAAGGAGCTAAGAAGGAAACCAAAGAAAGTGAAATTCAATTATGACAAGTCAATGGCTATGAAATGTTAAGGTGTAGGATGAAGCTGTACCTAAAGAAACCTCCAGTATATCAGATGAAAGGAAGGTATTGGTATTAGTAATGAGATACCAATTGGGAAAGAGTGTTTGTGGTGGAGGAACTTTCTATCACTTGATCTACAACCAAACTTTTATAAACATGCTGTATACTAGTTTTCCCTATACATTTTTCATATTTTTCTCCATTCTTTTGGTAATGTGCTTTATCACTGTGCCAGTTTTGATTCTTTCACATCAATAAAATTGTCGACATTTCTGAAAAATTTCATGTTCACCCAGGGCAAGAAAGCATCAATCATTATTCCCTATACCTAATTGCATCTTTTTCAGCTTCAGATGTTTTTGAACAGTTGATTGCAGTGGGAACTTCAGTGAGAAATAGGAAGATAAAAATACAAATGTTGTGGGGGGTGGGAGACACAGGAATGGGAAAGAGAGGTATGTTATTCAGTCAATTCATACTATGCAGAATATTCTAGAAGCTTACGCCATGGTAGGCTGGGAAGACAATATCCTATATAATAAAAAAGTAATATGCAAATTGACCATCACTCCAATACACAAGATGGCTGCTCCCATGTGGTCAAAGATGGCTGCCACAAGATGCCCAGCAGGGGAGGGCAGTAGTGGTTGATCAGGCCAGCAGGGGAGGACAGTTGGGAGCGATCAGGCCTGCAAGGGAGGGCAGTTGGGGGCAACCAGGCCTGCAGGGGAGGACAGTTAGGGGGGAACCAGACCTGCTGGGGAGGGCAGTTGGCGGGGGGGGGGGGGGACCAATCCTGCAGGGGAGGGCAGTTATGGGAGACCAGACCTGCAGGTGAGGGCAATTAGGGGCAACCAGGCCTGCAGGGGAGGGCAGTTGGGAGTGATTAGGCCTGCAGGGGAGGGCAGTTGGGGGTGACCATGCCTGCAGGGGAGCACAGTTGGGGTTGGGGGGACCAGGCCTGCAGGGGAGTGCAGTTGGTGGTGGGGGTGACCAGGCTGGCAAGGGAGGACAGTTAGGGGTGAGCAGGCTGGCAGGGAAGTGCAGTTAGGTGTCGATCAGGCTGGCAGGGGAGTGGTTAGGGGGGTGATCAGGCTGACAGGCAGAAGTGGTTAGGAGCAATCAGGCAGGCAGGTGGGCGAACGTTTGGGAGCCAGTAGTCCTGGTTTGTGAGAGGGATGTCCGACTGCCCGTTTAGGGATCGGGCCTAAACGGGCAGTTGGACATCCCTTGAGGGGTCCCAGATTGGAGAGGGTGCAGGCTGGGCTGAGGTACACACACACACACACACACACACACACACACACACACACATACACACACACACACACACACACACTGTGCACGAATTTTGTGCACTGGGCCTCTAGTAAGTATGATAATATGCAAAAACATTTTATAAGAAGATATCTAAAAGACTCAAATGAGATGATGCATTTGAAAATATTGGAAACTCAGTAAGTTTTTATAAAATTTATTCTATAGTACTACTAAATAAGTCTGGTATTTTCTATTGAAATAATTCCTAATTTTATTTACAAGAAAATTCAAGGTAAATACCATCCATGTGTGATAGTTAGACTGTAAACCCAGAAAACAATTAAAAACAAGTACTTAATGCACTGATGGTCATAAAATGTAACTACAAAATTAGGACCATTACAAAAAGCACATTACAATTTACATGTTTAATTAAGTGTTGTATTTTAGCAGGGTACCATTATTAGCAGCTTCACTTACTCTATTTTGATCAGGTTTTGCCTGAAACTTCTGAATTAACTACTGAAGATAAGGTACCACATTAATTGAAAAAATTTTAATCTCATTACTTTGAAATTTGTTTTGTTTTGTTGTTGTATTATTTTCATGATTTATCCAGCATGCATAAATACTTTATTCACTAGTCTTGGATCCAAAAAATTTGACATTTTCTAAACATCAACTCTACTCCTCCCCCGAAAAGGATTTTGCCATCATTGCAGATATTTAAAATTATGCTAACATTTCTCTGATGTTTTCTAAAATAAAGTTTAAAAACATTCAGGGCATTGTTATAAGATTATAGACATAAGCAGTAACTATGAGAAATGAAGTCTCAGTCATATTTCCATGACACTTATAAATTAGGGGGTAAAGTTATTCAATACACTGTGCTTGCCACTGAAAGATTCCTACGGACATTTCTGAAAGCCATATTTCAACAATGAAGTGCTAGAATAATTTATCCAATAAGACTTTCTCAACTCTGTGGCATGTATGGCAAAAACTACTATAACTAAAAACATTTTACATTAGGCTTCTACATCTGGAAAGGACAGAAATATTGGTAGTAGCAGTAATTCAGGATGTACCATTATAGTTGCCCCTACCCAAGAAAATAAAAATGATTGGTTTTTTGCAGGTCTACTCCTATACAAAATATTTGTACATTTCAAAGGTCAGTTTGTTATGGACCTTTTTATACAGATATGTTTTAACTTTATAGCATGCTGAGTACAAATAAACAACTGAAAAAGGAAAAAGGCAAATTACAGTCATTGTTTTTCTTATATTTCAAATAATCACAAGTAAGTCTCCTTATAGAAGGAAAGTTAAAAAGTAAGGATCTCAGGCTTTTCCTTGGGTATATGACCAAAAGAGGGATTACTAGATCATATGGGAGTTCTATTTTTAGTTTTCTGAGAAACCTCCATACTGTTTTTCATAATAGCTTTATCAATTTACATTCCCACCAATAGCATACAAGGATTCCCTTTCTCCACATCCTTGCCAACAATTTATTTTTTGTGTGATGATAACCATCCTCACAGGTGTGAGGTGATATCTCATTGTGTTTTTTAACTTTGTTTTTACTAGTATTCTTGACATTATTACAAATGTCCCCATTTCACCACCACCCCCACCCTCTTCCATCCAGCCCCTGCTCCCTCTTTCCTCTGGCCGTCACCACACTGTTTGTCTGTGTCTGTGAGTTATGCATATGTATTCTTTGGCTTATCCCTTCACCTTCTTTCAATTGTGGTCAGACAATAGTATTAGTTTCTGATGTACAACACAGTGGTTAGACAATCATATACTTTACAAAATGCCCCCACCCCTTATTCTCGGTACCTATCTGGCACCATACATAGTAATTACAATATTATTGACTATATTCCCTATGCAGTATTTTACATTCCCATGACTATTCTGAAACTACCCATCTGTACTTCTTAATCCCTTCACCTTTTTCACCCAGTCCCTCAACCCCTTCCCCTCTGGCAACTGTCAGTCTGTTCTCTGTATCTATGAGTCTGCTTTTTTATTGTTCCTTTATATTATTCTTTAAATTCCACACATAAATGAAATTACATGGTATCTGGCTTTCTCTGGCTTTGGACTTCTTGATTAGAGTTAAGGATGTTGAAGGTATCCTGCCAATGAGCATATTCGCATGGCAAACCTACAACTTTGATAGAAAAATAGTACACTCTGAAAAAATATAGCTAAGTATATTTTTATTAGAGGCCCAATGCACGAAATTTGTTCAAGAGTTGGCTTTCCTTCCCCAGGCTGCCAGCACTGGCTTCCCTCTGGCACCCAGGACCCAGGCTTCCCTCACAGCCCCGGCTTCATCTGGAAGGTCGTCCAAAAGGATGTCCGGTCTAATTAGCATATTACGCTTCTATTATAGATGATTAATTTCAGAGAAGAAGGGAGAGGGAGAGAGAGATAGAAACATCAATAATGAGAGGGAATCATTGATCGGTTGCCTCCCACACACCCCACACTGAGGTTCTAGCCTGCAACCTGGGCATGTGCCCTAAGAATCGAACTGTGACCTCTTGGTTCATAGGTCGACATTCAACCACTGAGCCACACCAGCTAGGCGCAGAGTATATACTATTTTATCAAACCTAATGCAAAACAGAAAGGCAGTATTTACAGGGAATGGTAAACTAACCATTTAAATGATTTGCAATAAAATAATGTACTTGCAACCTCCCCATCAGACTCTCCTAGGTTACATACATCTATTATTTCACATAAAAGGCCATTCATGTGTGAGACAGTAAAAAAAAAAAAAAAAAAAAAATTAACTGGATAAAAAAAATATTTTAACACTTCAGAAAAAAAAATGATCAATATGGAGAGACTAGCTACTTTGTGAAACCCTTTCTTTTGGAAGTACTTTGATATTACAGAGAATCCTAGCAAAATAAGATGAAAAATAAAGAAATCAATGAAATTTGCCTTTGTCATCCTTTCCCTTAACTTGTAGCATTATTTTGCCACTTCTTCTTGCTCCAACTCTAGCTTCCTTATGCTTTCTTGTACCTGCCTATAAACACATTATAATGTTTTACCTATTTCACTGTCCTTGAAACAGATCACCTGAATTTAGAGATTCATCTTTCTTTTGATTGTAATTAAAAAAAAAAAAAAACTATGCCCTGACTGGTTTGGCTCAGTGGATAGAGCATCAGCCTGTGGATCAAAGGATCCCAGGTTCAATTCTGGTCAAGGACACATGCCTGGGATTGCAGGCTCGATCCCCAGTAGGGGCGTGCAGGAAGCAGCCAATCAGTGATTCTTTCTCATCACTGATGTTTCTCTCCTCCCTCTCCCTTCCTCTCTGAAATCAATAAAAATATATATTTAAAAAAAACTAAGCAAATTTAGCCTGGGTTTACCTTTTTAATTGGTATTAATATCTGAAAATAGAAAATATATATTTATTTTCATATAATCTCTTATGGAAATGAAATTTATGCTGAGATAGAAAATTAAGTGGGTAGGGCACAGTGAGACTAGAAGGGAAAATAGTGAGAATTGGGTTCTATTAACCTTAAGTGAGGAAAAATAAAAAAGGGATGTACAGAAAGAAAGGGTTAGCTTCTAGGAATTCGTCTACCATTTATTGTCTTTATTCTTGGGAATTTGTGAATGGGGTAAATTTTGGATGATACATCCCACAGCTTGGCCTTAATTTCCTCACCTTCCAATAAATGTCTTTTCTTTCTCCAATATTGGTTAGCCATAATCATTCTTTTAACCTTGCTATCTCCCAAAAGTATACTACCACTGAAATCTTAATGTCAAAGATTCCAATTTTTTCTGACCAAGACTCCTATCATTTCAACTATTTTTTCCTGTCTTAACAACTCTCTATCTATACAATCTTGCCCCCCACTTCTTTGAAAATATATAAGCAATTAATTGTGAGTTCTCTTAATAAATCAAATTCATTAATTTTTCTGAATCTCTACTCAAAATCCCTGTTTCTATCAAAGGCCCAAACCCTTGTGGTCTGAACACCATCTCCTTTTGGTCTTTTCAAGGAATGATACAATATTTCCCAAATCATTCTAGATATTTCTCATTACTAAATAAAAATGTTTTATCAAATGTTTTTAAAGTTTGAAAACCACAAACCTGAAAACACACAGAAAGAAATACACTCCTATTCACCCAGCTCCCCTTCAGCTCCCATTTTATTGTGGCTAACTCTTTGTAGTGAAACCACTTAATAATATATTTTAGAGTCTCTGTTACCAACTGCTCACTTACCATGTCTTTCTCAACCCACTCTCAACACTTTATGGAGATTATTCTAATGTGAGTGAACAACTAGTATGTTCCTTAAGATCACTTTAATGATCTGAGTACTTGTTAAAAATATCATTTTTGGTCACTTCCTTCTCTTGAAAAGCTTTGTGTCACTACATCTGCTTTTCCTGCTTCTCTGCCTGCTTTGCTCACTCATCTACTCTCTAGTATCCAAGCAGCGTCTCAAAGCTCTGTTTTGATCCCCACCTGTCCTCAAATACACATTCTCCCTGCTGATCTCATTCATTTCTATTGCTTTAAGTGTCTCTTAAAGCAACAACTTCAACATTAGAAATTTATCTCTGACCTCTCCATTAAATTGCAGGCTCAGAATATCCAAATTCCTACCGCTCTGATTTCATGTCTAGTAGTCTTCAAAATGTTCATGTACCAACAGGACTTTCCTTCCCGATATAAATATATTCATGAATTTCAGTCTCCATTACTATTTTCTTAGTCCAACTACTTTCATTTTTCACCAGAACTACATCAATATTTCTTGATTTGTCATCTCCTCTATTCTTGTCCTTCTACTATCCATATCATTTTCTCCATATTTTCATAGCAATATATATTAACACGTACTGAAAAGCAAAACTAATTCCTTACTAAAAATATACATAGGATACTGAAATAATACCTTGATTTACTGTAAAATTTATTATATTTTTAAAAAATATGTTTATATATATATATATATATATATATCCCCAAAGGAATTGAAAGCAGGAATATAGAAAGCAGAAATTTGCATATCCATGTTCAGAGCAGCACTATCAACAATAGCCCAAAGGAGAAAGCTACCCAAGTGCCAATTGACAAATGAATTGATAAATGCTGTACAATGGAATATGACTCAGCTTTATAAAGAAAGGAAATTCTGACACATGCCACAATATGGACAGCATTATGCTAAGTGGCATAAGCTAGGCACCAAAGGACAAGTACTGTATGAGTCCACTTATCTGAGGCACCAGAGGTACTAAAGGGTCAAATTTCAGTAACAGAAAGTAGAATGGTGGTTGCCAGGGCCTGGGTGGGGAGGGGAGAATGGGAAGATGGTGTATAATGTTCAAATGCATATTGTACTAAAAATAAAAACTGCAACACAAATTTCTCCCACATAATAATATATCTCTAAGTGGGCACCCCCCCCCCCCCCGTAAGACACACACACACACTGCATTGTTTAACAAAGAACTCAGTGCATTATCCAGGAATAATACACTTGAAAAGTGTTGTAACCTATGTAAATTTCATTGAAAAAAAGTGCAGTAAGTTTGTAAGATATTTACATTACACACCCCACAACAAACTTCTTATATGGACATGTCTAGCCCCAAGATCCTATAGTGCCCAGGCGACTGACTGTCCATAGGATTAATCTCCTTCATTTTTACCCGTAACATGCACCAACCTCCACCATTTTTCAGTCTCCATCTCCTTTCTCTTGATTCCCCAAACTGCAACTGATTTCTCACTTTATTATGCAAAAAAATAAAAAAAGCTCTGCAAGCTTGCACACCCACAGCTATCCTACAGCTATCCAAGCAAGGACCGTCCATTTACCAGGACCTATTTCTCCTTAAAATACCACGGGGGGCGGGGGGGGAAGAAAGCGCAGCGAGGAGGAGGAGGAGGAGGAAGAGGAAGAGGAGGAAGAGGAGGAAGAGGAAGAGGAGGAAGATAAAATCCTGACACTTAGATACATGCATTTTCTTATTGTATTTGTTATACAAGATCTTATCAAGTGTTGTTTTTTTTTCTGAAGCCCATATAGCAAGTCTACATAAATGGGTATATCTGCAATTAACATGTATTTCTGCTGCTAAAGCGAAGTTCATTTCTCTGTATACAGCTGCCTCCTTCAAATGCTTCAGTCAGGCAGCGTGAACTCGGTAATTTGTTTGCAGTGACCTACAACTATAGAAGCTGGGATTTGGGAAGATTCTTCTATAAACCAGAAGGCTCTTTGAAGAACTTGGTCCTTTGCTACCTGTCCCAGGAATTCTCCCATAACTGGGAGATCAAAGGATATATGTGGGTGTAGAGGTGCTCTAGGGCATAAAGACCTTGGCATTTTTGTATCCATCCATTACCTGCTCTTTCCCAAAGCAGTAAAGAAAAGGAGCAATTATGATATTTTACACACAGGAATGTTGAGCAGTAAAATATTAGGCTGGTTGCACTAGGGCACATATGGTGCTGGTGTCGAGAAGTTTTCTCTGTGTTATATACACACAAATGATCTGTTTGTATATAAATCTATGCACAGAAACATTTGTTTTATGAAAGGGGAGAAAAGACAAGATTTTTCTTACCTCAATGATTCAAGAGGAGATTAAAGAAATGGGATATGTGGGTGCATGTGGTTGAGTGGGGGCAAGTTCTGTAAAATTAGGAGACTTTGGGTACAAACAGAACTCCGTTCTGGCCCAACGAACAGTGCAGGAAAGAGCTGGGGAGGAGGCAGTTTCTTAACTCTAACATGAACCCAGAACTCCCCTGGCATAGTGAAGATAAGAGAGTTGAGAATATCAAAAGATGCACATGTGACAGAAAGTAGCTCTGATGTACATTTATTCCTCTGGGAGCCTTTTAGCTAATGAAGAAAGGTATTAACAAATGACAGCACTTCTGGAGCTAAAGTCACAAAGTGGCAAGGCGATTGGCATGCAGAACGTCAGTGAAGAATGCTAATGTCTGTTCTGGATTGAAAGTTAGGGAACTCAAACCAGCAGAGAGGGAGGAGGAGGTTTGGATTATAGCAATTTCCCTGGTGAGGACTTAGAGCCCCGAACTTCACTGATTATTTACACCTATATCTTCCCAATTATATCCCCTTAGGACATAGCAACCTAGAAAAACATGTGTTACTTGGGTTTCAGATAAGAAAGTAAATGTATAAACAGAAAACTGGAAAACAATGATAGTTCAACAAATATGCCTCCTTTTCCTCAGAGCCTCCATTTCACTGACTGAGCTGACAATACATAATTTCAAAATGTGAAGTCACTCTAGAAGCAGAAGTTTTTGTACTAAGGTTGATGACGAGGCTTTGGTTGCTGCAGCTGACAAACACAATTTGTGCCAAGAACCAGGGAAGCTGTTTCTCCAAGAAAGAAGAGAGCCAGTGAGATCACTTTCTTTAGAATACTGTTTTGATAAGACTATCCAAGTACTGGTGAGATATTTTATTACACCAACTTTCAAGGAAAGTATACCCTAGTTAGGGAGGACCCAATACAGAATATGAGAATAAATTCCACATGAATTCCTATTCAGTATTTACTTCTCTTTTGCTTATTATCTTAGAAATATTGGTGAATTCCTTAAAAGTCCTATATCTCATATATAACCACTATAATTAATTATTAAAGGAATATAGAAGTTAATATCAGAAAATATATCCTAAATGAGTCAATATCCACATTATATCAATACTAGAGGCCTGATGCACAAAATTCGTCCCCGAGGGGGGGAGGGGAGCGGTCCCTTAGCCCAGCCTGCATCCTCTCCAATCTGGGATCCCTCTCATAATCCAGGATTGCTGGCTCCTAACCACTTCTGCCTGCCTGCCTGCCTGTTTGCCCCTAACCACTTCTGCCTGCCAGCCTGATCACCCCCTAACCACTCCCCTGCTGGCCTGTTTGATGCCTAATTGCTCCCCTGCAGGCCTGGTTGCCCCAGCTACCCTCCCCTGCAGGCTTGGTCACCCCTAACTGCCCTCCCCTATAGGCCTGGTACCCCGCAACTGCCCTTCCCTGCAGGCCTGGTCTCCCCCAACTGCCCTCCCCTGCTAGCCCGATAACCCCCAACTGCCCTCCCCTGCTGACCTGATTACCCACAACTGCCCTCCCCTGCTTGCCATCTTGTGGAGACCATCTTGTGGTGGCCATCTTGTGATGATGTGAGGGCAGCCATCTTGTAGTGGCCCTCTTGTGGTGGCCATCTTGTGACGATGTGAGGACAGACATCTTTGTGGTGGCCATCTTGTGGCAGCCATCTTGTGATGATGTGAGGGCGTCACACAAGGGCATGAGGATCACCTAGGCCAGTGGTCAGCAAACTCATTAGTCAACAGAGCCAAATATCAACAGTACGATTGAAATTTCTTTTGAGAGCCAAATTTTTTAAACTTAAACTTCTTCTAACGCCACTTCTTCAAAATAAACTTGACCAGGCCGTGGTATTTTGTAGAAGAGCCACACTCAAGGGGCCAAAGATCCCCATGTGGCTCGCGAGCCGCAGTTTGCCTACCATGGACCTAGGCTTTTATTCGTATAGATAATCAGCCCATCTTATTTTTCTAAATATCTTACTTCTTTCATTTATTTTATAAAGGCATCCTATCTAATAAAAGAGTATATGCAAATTGACCATACCTCCACTACACCCACCAGCCACGCCTACCAGCCAATCAGGAGGAAATATGCAAATAAACCCAACCAAGATGGCTGTAGCCACAGAGAGCAGGAGGGAGGCTTGGGTTTCCCTGGCAATGGAGAAAGCCAAGCTTTCCGCCTGCTCTTGCTGGCCCAGGCCTCCCTCCACTCAATGCTACAAAGTTTCAATTATAGAAGATAAATTCCAACAGAAATGGCAGCAGCCAAGGAGCTGGAGAGAGCAGGAGGCTAGGGTTGCCCGCAGCGATGGAGGAAGCCAAGCTTCTGCAGCCCTGGCCTGCTTTGGCTTCCGCTTAAGGCTACAAAGTTTCAATTACAGAAGATACATAAATCCTAACAGAAATGGCTGCTACCACTGAGCAAGCAGAAGGCTTGGCTCCACTCCAGGCTACAAAGTTTCAATTATAGAAGATAAATAAATCCAGATCCCAGGGCCTCTGCTTGGGTCGTGGGGGGGGGGGGGGGCATGGCTGGCCTGCAAACCACCACAGGCCCCTCACCCAGGCTGCCCCACATCCCAAAGGAATCCCCACCCTGATCCAGGACACCCTTTAGGGCAAACCAGCTGGCCCCACCAGGCCTCTATCCTATCTAATAAAAGAATAATATGCAGATTGACCATCACTCAAACACACAAGATGGCTGCCCCCATGTGGTCAAAGATCCTGTCCCCATGTGGACACAAGATGGCCACCACAAGATGGCCTTCAGGGGAGGGCAGTTGGGAGGGACCAGGCCTGCAAGGGAGGGCAGTTGGGGGCGATCAAGCCTGCAGGGGAGGGCAGTTAGGGGTGACCAGGCTGGCAGAAGAGGGAAGTTGGGGGGGGACCCAGCCTGCAGGGAAGGGCAGTTTCAGGGTACCAGGCCTATAGGGAAGGGCAGTTAGGGGTGACCAAGTCTGCAGGAGAGGGCAGTTAGGGGTGACCAGGCCTGCAGGGGAGGGCAGTTAGGGGCAAATAGGCTGGCAGGGGAGCAGTTAGACATCAATCAGGCTGGCAGGGGAGTGGTTAGGGATGGTCAGGCTGGCAGGCAGAAGTGATTAGGGGCAATCAAGAAGGCAAGCAGGCGAGCAGTTGGGAGCCAGCAGTCCTGGATTGTGAGAGGGATGTCCGACTGCCCGTTTAGGCCCAATCCCAGACTGGAGAGGGTGCAGGCTGGGCTGAGGAATACCACCCACCCCCTCCCCCCCCCCCATGCTGGAGGGAAGCCAGTGCCAGCAGCCAGGGGAAGGAAGGCCTACTCTAGCAAGAATTTTTATGCAATTATTTTATGAAATCATATGAAATTATTTTCTATATATAACTCTAGTCCTATATAATAAAAGCCTAATATGCAAATCGACCAAACAGCAGAACAATTAGTCACTATGACACACACTGACCACCAGGGGCAGACACTCGATGCAGGAGCTGCCCCCAGGTGGTCAGTGCACTCCCAGGCAGAAACACCACTCAGCCAGAAGCCGGGCTCATGGCTGGTGAGTGCAGTGGCAGTGGCGGTAGCCGGAGCCTCTCCTGCCTCCGAGGCAGTGCTAAGAAGCAGGAAGTCGAGTGGTAAGGAGTGGTGAGCAGTTGGGCGGTAAGGAGGGAGGGAGGAGGTAAGGTGGGGGAACAGGCCTAAGCCAGCAGTCAGCCATTCCCCGAGGGGTCCCAGAGTGTGAGGGGGGTGCAGGCCGGGCTGAGCGACCCCCCCACCAAGTGAACAAATTTTGTGCATTGGGGCTCTAGTATGTATATAATTGAAGATTAGAGAAAAATGTGCTTGATTAGGTATGTTTAGTTTCTAGCCCTGACTATGTATCTGTATAACTGTTATAAGTGATTTAGCATCCGTAATCTTTTCTTCTTATAAATTAGCAAAAATGGATGATTTCAAAATATAAGCTGAGTCTAACTTTATTTGATAACATTATAGTCTATAAGATTTAGGTTATTGGTTTTAATACCTAGTCTGGTTCACTTGTTAATTATTTAATGGATCAAGAATGACAGGTTTCTGTAGCGAGATACAAGAAAAAAATCAGGGATCTTCACATTAGTGGTCATTAGAAATGTATGTAGTGAATTTGTCACTGAGCTTTGAGTGACAAATTCAAAGCACTTACAAATGTTTTTTATAAGTTGAGTGAGTTTTAACATAATAATTACATTAAGGGATAGAGAAGCCTTATTTCATATATTAATCTTCTTACTTTAATGATGTGCCCATTGTTTTGGATTTTTCTAATAACTGAATCTGAATTCTATGCTATCCTGTCTTATAATAGAACTATAATTTTAGAACTTTTAGCTTATTGCCACAGTATAATAAGACCACACTCATTAGATGGCATTTGTAATTTTCAGAGTAGATATTTTTGCTATGTGCAAAAGTAAAACATAATGGACTGCCAGGCAAAAGCAGTGTAAGAAGTCCCTTCTCTCTTAGAAAGAGTATCAACCTAAAATGTGACCAATTTTTACATTTCACTTTATATAGGATTAATCAATTCCTTTGCTCCGTACTTTTTTTCAATATTTTAATTGACTTTTAGAGAGGAAGGGAGAGGGTGAAAGAGAGGAAGAGAAACATTGATGTGAGAGTGAACCATTGATTGGCTGCATCCCCAATTGGGGATCAAGCCCACAACCCGGGCATGTGCCCTGACCAGGAATTGAACCAGCAACCTTTCGGTGCATGGGACAACACCCAACCAGCCACACCATACAGGCCACGGCCTGGACTATTTTATCAAACAATATTCAACTGATCTGGGCCAAAGTTTAACTATACTATCTATTTTTATTAAATTGAGTTCCAGTCTTTAAACTATAAATTTGTCTTTGTGGACTTGGCAAAATATATTAGTGTCTGAAATATTAAATATATTGGAGGAATTATTTCTAATCTTCAATTAGAATAAATATTTTCATTTCTGTTCCTCAGAGAAGGTCATATAAATGCTATAGGAAAGAAAAACTGTACAATTAAGAGACATCCTAACGGACATAAAATTATGAAATAAAACTTAATAAAATACATAATAGCATGTCTCACTGGCACTTTGATTCTTGCCTAACCCAACTGGCTTACCACCTTCTCCTTTCTCTTTCGTCCTCCTCCTCCTCCTCCTCCTCCTCCTCCTCTTTTTTTTTTTTTTTTTTAACTTTAGGATTGATTACATGTTGTCTCAAAGAAAGGATGTACTCAGGCTAGAGAATATTTTCCCTAAAATATGTCTTTTTATACATTATTAAATCATTTTCCTATGAACCTTAGGATTTGGGCATGCACTTTAACCATTAAGGGGCAAAGTCCTTTGCTAGAAAAATGTTCTATGAGCTCGATTTCCTTCTTACCTGCAGTACTGAAAAAGATCCAGACTGTAACTGTCCAATGAGCTGAACAATGTGCTTGGAATACAGATTCTTAAGATCAACAAACTGCTGCAAGAGCAACCAGAAAGTATGGTCACACCTGCAATTTGAGAACTGAGTGCCACCTAAATAAGAGCTGCTTGTGTTGGTTTTCCTTAACAAATGTTAGAACTATAAAAGCCCTTTTTTTTAATAAAATGCCATCACATAAATAAAGTCTTCACTGTACCAAAGCACCCAGCTATTATTCCATAATTATGAAACTAAAATATCTCACATTACTATGCATTTTTTCTTGTATTTTCTAATTTAATCTCATTTTTTATTTTATTAAGCCACTTCTACCTATTCATTTAAAGCTGATTTCCCATGAGTGTTTTTATCCCATGAATATCTATAATAATAAAACTGTAATATGCAAATTGACTGAATGGCTGAACAGCAGAATGACCAACCAGGCGACCACGCTATGACACACACTGGCGTCAGGCCATCCAAGGCAGGTGCAATGCAATTGGTCGGGAGCCCAGCCATCACCCCATGATTGCCCAGCAGAGGGAGGCCCAGGCCACCAGCTGGCGGGGCAATCAATGGGGGTTGGGGGGGAGCTCTGTGGAGGCCCAGGGGGATGTGTGACAGTGGGCGAGGGCAATGCTGGACCAAAGTGGGTGCAGGTGGGGGGTGGGGCCACAGGGCCACAAGGCAGCCAGGGCTGTGAGGGCCTGGCAGCTGGGTTGCAAAGGCCTAACCTTGCACAAATTTCATGCATCAGTCCTCTAATATATTCTGACATTTCTAATTATGCAAGGTTTTCAGACTAAAGACCTGGTGTATTTTTATTGGCTGATATCTTCTCCTGAGCAAAAACTAATTTTAGTAGAGATTTTTCAGTACAATACCCTCATCCCTCTTTGGATATATATTTGGAGTTTCCCCACCCTTCTTCACTCAGAGTTACTGATTTCCACCTTAATAGCTATAAAATTCTGGCATTTTCCCCAAATACAAATTTCATTTTCTTTGCGGGCCACTCTTTCAAATACAGTGCAAAAATGCCCAACAATATATCTTTTGGTTGTTGTGGTTAAGATCTAAGATGAAATGAAAATGACCTACAAATGACAAACTAGATTTGGAATATTTAATGGTGAGGCAGGCTAGTAAGAAGCTAGGGAAACTCCTTGACAAGTGGAATAAGGGAAACTGAAGACAAAATAATTAAACAAGGCCAAACAATTTGAGGAATTTAAAGCCAGCTAATGAATCTTATTGTCCCTAACCAAGGACACCTAAAAGCAAATGGTTTACACATTCCAGACTATCCCCAAATAGAATGGTCTTGGTCCTCGTCCCTCTTCAATGACAGTCTTTGAAAATAACACTAAACAGAAAATAACCCTGACCCCTCAATATGCACATTTTGATGAATCACCATATGGAGGAACATACCTGGAAAGCTAATGAATATTCTGATAAGACCCTCCCCTAAGATCTACCTTCCCAAAGAAAGATATAAAGCCTCAAGACAAAGGACCCAGGGAGTGTTCTCACTAGAGCATGCCCACATCTTATATCTCTGCTGTCTTTCTCCTAACCTTTAGGGTCCCCACCTTGCAATGAGGAGAGCAGAGGGCAGTGGCAGCTTGTCCCAGGCTTACCCTCTCAACCTGTTTCCAAGGTCCTCTTTTTCTCTGACTTTCTAGGGAGCTAACAGAAGCCCCACCTTGGCTCACTTCTTTTCCAGTGACATTTAGTTCTCAGTAAACCAAAGCAGCCCTGCCTAGGCTCCCCCCTGATGTTTCTACTACCTTAAGAGTCTTTGTTTCACTGTCCCCAGCTTTAGTAAACATCCTCTCAAAATCACCTCAAAATGATTTCACTCATGTTGTGAAATCTTTCCTCCACAACATCAAGAACCCACACACTATTGCCGGCCCAAGGCAGCCCCACTCCAGGTCTAGTCCCAATCAAGTAACAGCGGTAGATCTTGTTTACCAAGGCTATGATTCCTCTGAGAGTTTTTGAATTGTTCAATGTGCTGCATAATCTTCTAGGTGGGCATAGTTAAACAAAAATATAGGACAAGTCAATGTGTTTGCACATGTATTTTTATCCCTGCCTAATTCTGCAGCACACCTGATTTTGGAAGCTCATCATATCACATAATCAATTACTAGGAAAGTTTTGCTGTTTAAGTATTAGAACTCAAAGAAGAGAGGATGCTTATAAAGGGACGGTAACTATCAAGTTCATAGACTATGTAGATGTACCTTAAATGAGGTGGAAACACTTTTAGAATATATAATTTGTGTTAAATGTCGCATTATCTTCTATATGAAATGGGTCATATTCTCTAAATGAAATACTTTCTAGGTAAAATCTTCAGTGCAGGGATTCTCTAAATCTCTCAGACTAAAGGCCTAGCACTCTTCATCAACCCGTATTTGTTAAGCAGTGATAGAGTCTTGCACTGCCTTCTGCATTAGGTACAAAAAAAGGTAGCATGTTTCAGTCTGGCTGCTGTGCTCTGGAAAACATTCAAAGATATTAATAGTACAAGACACTAAGACTTCATTTTCTGAGCATTGTTTGGGGAGTGAACATGTTTAACTTTGAGAAGAAAGGGGAACAAAACACTGTTATTAAATATACGTACCAGAGAACAAGACAGCAAACTTCAATATTATAAGGATATTCTTAGAGAGAGAAAACAAAAAGTAGAGTTTATCTGGCTGGCCTCTGGGCTAGAATTAGGGTAGAAATGAAGATCTTATACTAGCAATATTTTAACTCCACAGTAAGGAGTTTATTAAAGAACTTTGCAATACCAGAATGAGCTATCTCAACTAGAACTGAATTGCCCATGAGCCTAAATTGTTTAAACAAGAATTTGGAAGTTATTCTATGGAAGATAGCTAAGTATAGGGTGATGTTTAAGGTGCAGATAATCTATGACTGAATGAATATTGGATCCAAATAGTAGGACCTTTGTCTTCTAGTGGCTGACATGTGTGAGGTGAACTTACTAATGAAAAGGTTGTACCTAATGACAACTTAGGTTTACATTCATTATGAGATTATAATTCAACAGACTGCAGAAATTATAACCTTGCTAAAGCATAAAATTGACATTAAAAAGCTTGGTTTTTTAAATATATTTTATTGATTTTTTACAGAGAGGAAGGGAGAGGGTGGTTAGAAACATCGATGAGAGAGAAACATCGATCAGCTGCCTCCTGCACACCTCCTACTGGGGATGTGCCTGCAACCCAGGTACATGCCCTTGACCAGAAACGAACCTGGGACCTTTCAGTCCACAGGCCGACACTCTATCCACTAAGCCAAACTAGTTAGGGCTAAAAAGTTTGTTTTTATTTACTAGGATCACATGTGAGATGGTACCAACAAAACATTGTAAGTGAACGTGCCAAAGAGAGCTCCTCCCTCTTCCCCAGTGTACTCATGATCTAGGGCTGCTTTAACAAATTACAACAAAATCGGTGGCTCAAAATAACAAACTTATCCTCACAGTTTTGAAGGCTAAAATTGCAGAAATAACAGAGAATGCATGTCAATGAACATGTTTAACTTCAGAGCTGATTTGGAAGTTTTAAAAAAAGACAATGATTACTAATGATTTAACTGTTTGTATAAATAATAGATTGACATTTACATTGATCAGGTGATTTGTTAAAGAACTGGGGACTATGTAGCAATGACTGAGAGTGGAGAACATGTTGTCTGTCTCCAAATTCTATCTCCATTCCTCCCTATATTGTCTCAAGCAATAAAGAGAGAGGCCATGAGCCTCCTGTAGGGAATGACAATGGCACACTGTTATGCTCCTTTAATTCAACAAAACTGCCACAAATTCATAGATATGCAGCAATTTGTATTTCTAACTTTTCCCCATGAAAATTGACTATCAGCCTGTCCAGCGTGGCTCAGTGGTTGAGCTTCAATATATGAACCAGCAGGTCACAGGTTGATTCCCAGTTAGGGCACACGTCTGGGTTTCGGGCTCGATCCCCAGTGTGGGGTGTTCAGGAGGCAGCTGATCAATGATTCTCTCTCATCACTGATGTTTCTATCTCTCTCTCCCTCTCCCTTCCTCTCTGAAATCAATAATATATTTTAAAAAGAAAATTGACTGTCAGTAGTTTCTATATATTCCAAAATAGATTGGAAAATAACATCAACAAAAATGACTGTCTGGAACCCCTTTCATTGGAACTCTTATGGAATTAAAATAAAGCCTTGTATAATGTTCATTTGTTTTTAGAATATTAAATGTGTCGTTAATGGAATAATATGTTAACTGAAAATAATGCTTTGTCAGTGATCTCAGCTGAGAATGTTCATGAAATGAACTGCATCTGAAAATTTTTAGTTTGAAGTCCCTATAAAAGATGTTTCAAAATGGCTGCACTATAATATCACAAATGTAACATCTGGCCCATGATGAATTCAAATACTTGGATTGTAGGTTCTTTAAAGAGACACAACTGAATAAACTGCCAGTTGTGCAAAGGTCTAAATTATAAAAAGTTTTCCTTCGAAAGTCTGAATTTCACTTAAAATATAAACCTACCGACTTTCTAGAAACCAGAAAAGTATACTACATGCCCATAAACCTGCTGTCCTGTTGTGCCTACATTCCTCGCCCATAACAATGTTTTCTTTATGTCTCTTTAATTCTATCACTATCCCAGCTGTTTATTTGCTGGTTATGTTGGTTGGGCAATATAAAAATGCAGTGAGCTCTCTTCAAAGCTCTGGGATTGTGACAGTAAGTATGGATGGCTCATAGGGAAGACAATGAACTAGCATGGGAAGCTGGGTGCCCTCCTGAACTTCCCTCTCATGGATTAGAGAGAACTCAATATGAACCTATGATAAACCGTGGAGAAATAGACCGTCTGTGGCTAGCCAGGGGTGTGAGTGGCAGATGGCTGATGAAAACCTAGAGCTGGAAAATACTCTAGAAGTGACTTTTGTCTCTCCACATTGGTCTGTGTAGATCTCTGCCCATCCTGACTGCCCTGGGGGGAGAGGGGGTTGCAGGCAGCCAATAAGTAAGAGATGGCAAGGTCATCCAGGGCAAATAGCTGCCCAGCTATGACCAGAAGCAGATACCACATTCTGGCAGGTGGGAAGTGCACCCCTGAGCATTCACTTCTCCCTCTAAACCCACCCTCCACACAGACTTTTGTCAAATAGAACTTCCCTCCCTTAGCCCAATCAGAAATTGGTTTTTCATACCAATTTGTTCTCTTTTGCTCTAATTCTATTTTATTAATTTGATTCTAATTGTAACTAAAAATAAATAATACTAATCTATGCTTCATTTGCTATAATTTTTATTCAATTGCATATCTGGAGCTCAATATTTGAAACTGCAAGGTAAATTTTGTCCTCCTGAGTTATGCTTGGTGTTCTGATGGCAGAATATCAATTCATTCTTACACGGGAGGATTGGATAGGAAATTACCAGCCTCATAGAAACAACTCCATTGTGCGCTGGATAATCCATCCAAGATGGCATGGGTAATCTATCTTTATAAAAAAAAATCACTGAACCATATTGCACTACATGAAACTGATTTCTAGTATTTCTAACAACAGTAGAAGATACCTACATTAATGAGTCATCTTGCTCTAAATCTAGAATATTAGCCTTGACTAAGTTATCTTCAGAAAACAAAAATAATATCTATATGAATTTGGATATTTTTATATCTGGAAAGAATGGCAAATTAACCTATTTAGCAGTAGCAAAAGTTGCTTATATGACACAGTAACACCTTCTGTGTAAGAAGGCAAACAGAAAACATTTTAAGTTCTGTCACGGTAAAGACACTCTGAGAGGCAGCGTTAGAAAGATCATTAAGAGTGGAGAGTTGGCCCTACCTGGTTCGTCTCAGTGGTTAGAGTGTCCACCCGCCTGTGGACTGAAAGGTCCAGGATTCAATTCCAGTCAAGGGCATATGCCCGGGTTGCGGGGGGGGGGGGGGGGGGGGGGGGGAGTCACTTCCAACCTAATGACAAGAAAAAAGGCAAAATAAGATACAAACTCATAAACTTTCCTGAGATCTTCAGAGAGGTAAAGTCACAAAACCAAGCAAACTGAATTCTGACAGGCAACAAGAACTTCCAAGGAGGTATGCAGCACACAAGCTATCTTGCTTAATGGATGAAAATAAAGTGGCTGAATGAATAAAATAACAAGATCCACCAATATGCCGCATGCAAGAGATTCAAGTTAGCTCTAAGGACACACACAGGTTGACAGTGAAGAGATATTTCATAATAAAAGAGAGCACGAGTGGCTATACTTACATCAGATAAAATAGAATTTTAGTCAAAATCTGCCACTAGAGACTATGGTAAAAGATACAGCAATAAAGGGCTTAACTTATCAAAAGGATATAACAATTGTAAATACATATGCTCTCAACATTGGAGCACCTAAATACATACTTACAAAATAAATATTAACAGTGCTGAAGGGAGAAATAGACAGCAACTTAATGGGAGGGGATTTCAATACCCCACTTTCAACAAGGGATAGATCATCCAGACAGAAAATAAGGAAACAGTGGATCAGAATTACACTGTAGAACAAGTGGACTTAATAAACATATACAAAACATTTCATCTGACAGTAACAGAATGAATATTCTCTCCAGTGCACACAAAATATTCTTCAAGACAGATTATACATTGGGCCACAAAGCAAGTCTAAACAAATTTAAGAATATTAAAATAATATCTAGTATATTTTCTAACAGTAATTGTATGAAAATAGAAATCAATTAACAGGAGGAAAACTGAAAATGCACAGAAATTAAATAGCACACTCCTATACAACCAATGGGTCAAAAAGACATCAAAAGGGAAATCAGAAAGTACCTTGATACAAACGAAAATAAAAACATGACATACCAAAACTTATGGACTGAAACAAATGTAGTTCTAAGAGGAATGTTTATAGTGATAAATGCTTATATTCAAAAAGAAAAATCTCAAATAAACAACCTAACTTCATACTTCAATGAATTAGAAAAAGAAAAACTAAGCTCAAAGGCAGCTAAAGAAATAAGAAAGGTTAGCGCAGAAGTACATATGATAAGAGACTATAAAGACAATAGAGCCCTAGCCAGTTTGGCTCAGTGGATAGAGTCAACACTCTACAGATTGAAGGTTCTCGGGTTCAATTCTGGTCAAAAGCACATGCCCAGGTTGTGGGTTCGATCCCCAATATGGGACGTACAGGAGGCAGCCAATGATTCTCTCTCATCATTGATGTTTCTATCTATCTCTCCCTCTCTCGTCCTTTCTGAAGCCAATAAAAAAAAAAAGAAGACAATAGAAAAAAATCAGAGAAAGTGAGTTGTTTGACAAACCTTTAGCTAGACTAATAAGAAAGGAGAAATTATGAATGAAGGAGGAGCCATTACAACTGACACCACAAAAATGCAAAGGACCATAAGACTACTAAGAAAAATTATACACCAACAACTTGGATAACCTAAAAGAAATGGATAAATTCTTAAAAATATATAACCTAGTAATACTGAATTATAAAGAAACTGAAAATCTGAACAGACCATAATGAATAAAAAAGATTGAGTCAATAATCAAAAACCTCACAGCACAGAAAGCCCAGGACCAGGGTTTCACAAGTAGATTCTACCAAACATTTGATACCAATCCTTCTCAAACTCTTCCAAATAATTGAAGAGGATTTTATGAAGCTAGCATTCTCCAGATAACAAAGTCAGATGATGACATTACAAGCAAAGAAAATAGGCCAATATCGCTAATATAGATGCAAAAATTCTCAACAAAATAATAGCAAACTGAATTCAACAGTACATTAAGCCCTCGCTGGTTTGACTCAGTGGATAGAGCATTCATTGGTCTGCGGGCTGAATGGTCCTGAGTTTGATTCCAGTCAAAGGCGTATGCTGGGTTGTGCGCTCTGATCCCCAGTAGGGGGCGTGCAGCAGGCAGTCGATCAATGATTCTCATCATTGATGTTTCTATTTCTCTCTCCCTTCCTCTCTGAAATCAATAAATATATATTTTAAAAAACAGTACATTAAAAAGATCATACACCATGATCAAGTGAGATTTATGCTTGCTATACAAATATGGTTCAACGTATGCAAATCAATCAACATGGTATACAACATTAATAGAGAAGGATAAAAAATTATATGATCCTCTAAATAGATGCACAGTAAAAGCATTTGACAAAACATAACATCATTACATAATAAAAAGCTGCCAACAAATTGGGTACTGAATGAACGTACTTCAAAAAATAATGAAGGCCATACATGACAAACCCACACCTAATATCATATTCAGAGGTCAATGGAGAAAGATTTTCCTCTCAAATCAGAAACCAGACAAGGACACCCACTCTACCCACTCCTATTTAATATTCAATTGGAAATTCTAGCAAGAACAACCAGGCAAGAAACAGAAAGGAAATATATCAAAACAAGAAATAAAGAATTAAAATTCTCTCTGCAGACTACATGATCTTATTCACAGAAAATTCCAAAGATTCCACATACAAAAAAGTTAGAATAATTAATTCAGTAAAGTTGCAGAATACAAAAATCAACATACAAAAATTGGTTGCTTTTTTATATACTTACAATGAAATATCTAAAAGAGAAATAATAATATAAAATAAAATACTTAAGAATACATTTAACCAATGATGTAAAAGTTCTGTACACTGAAAATTATAAGATATTGATTACAGAAATTGAATCTGTAATCAATATCTTATAAACATGGAAAGATATCCATGTTTATGGATGGATCAAAGAATAGTATTAAAATGTCCATACTATTCAAAGCTATCTATAGATTCAATACAAGTGCTATCAAAATTCCAATGGCATTTTTTATAGAAAATAGAAAAAAAATTCTAAAATTCATATGGAATCACAAAAATCCCTAAATAGCCAAAGCAATTATGAGAAAGAAGAACAAAGTGGACCTAACTATAACATCTCATTTCAAACTATATTACAATATTATAGTAATCAAAATAGTATGGGGCTGGCATTAAAACAGACAAATGTAATAGAACAGAGGATCAATACATAAACCCATTCACATATAGTCAACTAATATTTAGCAACAGAGCCAACAATACTCAATGGGGAAAAGATATTTTTTAAATAATTTTTTTGGGAAAACTAGATATTCACATGCAACAGAATGAAATTAGACCCCTATCTTATGCCACTCACAAAAAATTATCTCAAATGGTATTTTAAAAACTTAAAATGTAAGCCCTAAAACTACAAAACTCCTAAAAGAAACATATAGAAAAATCTCTAAAAGTTAAATCATGGCAATAATTTTTTGGATATGACACTAAAAGCACAAGAAACAAAAGTAAAATTAAACAAATGGGACTGCATCTAGTCACCACCTTGTCTGTGTATCATTTCACAAAGAATTCAGCAATATCAAAAGGATACAAGAAAGATCCCAATTGCTTTGCCACTTCCATCAATATAGCTTCTCCTTCTTCCTCCTCACTCATTAAGGCTGAGTTAGGTTTTATTCTGGGAAGTAGATTCTTAAGGTTATGATTTTGCAGTTGCTTTAGGACTATTTAAAATGTTACACAGCTCTATGTCTGGAACTAAAACGCTCAGAAGCACATTTCAATTCTCTTTGGCAGAGGTTCCCTAAAATGGGATTCCCTTCAAGTTCTGCACCCCCTGCTCCTCTTTCTTTGTGCCCGGTCACTTCTTCTGTTATATATTCAGATGACAAGGAATTGTATTTTCTGTGAGGCTCTGCCAGATTGTCCCTCCCTTGAATCACTCTGACATCAGGACTTTCCTCTCTTCACTCTTTACTGATTTGTTGAGTTGTGCTGCAATTTTCTAAAAACAATTTTCTTGTAATGTTGCTTTTCAATGAGCAATTTTTGTATGTGTCTTGAATAAGAATCCATTTACTAGAAAAATTCAGTCCAAATTTACTGGAACTTGAATACTTAGAAGCAAAAGAAAGATTTACCCAAATGGGAGCTAGACCCAGGACTCATGCCAGCAAGGTGTTTACCAAGCCTATGCTAATATGGAATGACCTTAAACAACAATCAATTGCTTGGTATGGGGTCAGTTTCCCCCCCCCCCTATATTTGATCACTGTGAAAGATAACATTTTAATTACCTTTTGCAAAAATAAAATAAAAAAGAAGCACATTTTAAGTATTCTTTGCTAAAGTATTTCATAACCTTAAATCTATTTCCAAGAATAAACAGCATAAGATATTTTCTTGCTGCTGTATGAATACTGAACTTTTGTTATGTAAAATATAGTCTCAATATTACATGCATAAGAACTCAAAGATGAAATTCTGGCAAAGCTATTCCTATGAGTCAATAGAGTTATCTCTATCTCCTTCATTTGCCAGAGATATAATTGCTTCATAATGAACCAACAAGAGAAACAATTCTAAGTGAACTGCTGACAAGTTAAATGGATCCATTTAATTGGCATTTGGGGAGATATTTTCTGCCTGTTTGCTAAAGGGTATAACTCTATTATGGAATGAAAACTTCCTCAAATTTGAGAGAGTAGAAAGTGCATGGACTTTGAAGATAGACATACAGCACGTCATTTAATCAACATTAGCCACAGTTTTGTCATTTATAAAACAGGAATAAGTAAACTTACTGCTCTTAGTATCAGTTATAAGATACATAAATTACCCACTATATCAGTTGACACACAACAAATGGTCAATAAATAGTATTATTAAAAGTGAAAACTTCTTTAAAAAATGAGACATAAGTAATACCTTTTCCCAAAACCTACTTTGGGCCTTCAAACATTCATATAAATAGAGTTTAAAAGGAGCCAAGGGAGATTTTGCTCCCTTAATTTTTTTTACTTTATTTTTATTGTTTACACTATTACACATGTCCCCACCCTCCCACCCTCGCTTTGCCCACCTGCCCCCTACCTTCGCTCCACCTTCTCTCTGACCATCACCACACTGTTTTCTGTGTCTAAGGATTATGCATATATGTTCTTTGGCTAATCCCTTCAGCTTCTTTCATCCAGTACACCCCCAGATCCCCTGCAGCCACCCCTCTGACAGCTATCAGTCTGTTCTATGTATCCATGCCTCGGTTTCTATTTTTTTCATCAGTTTATTTTGTTCACTAGATTCCATATATTAGTGAGATCATACGGCATTTTTCTTTCACTGGCTGGTTTATATCACTTAGCATAATAATCTCCAGGCCCATCCATGCTGTGGCAAAAGGTAAGAGGTTCTTCTTTTTTACAGCTATGTAGTATTCCATTGCATAAATTTACAACAGGTTTTTTTTATCAACTCATCTACTGAAGGGCACTTGGTCTGTTTCCAGATCTTGATTTCTTACTGTGTTTCTATTCCTAATTCAAATGTATGCTGCAATAGTCACAAAGTTAAATCAAATCATTAATATTAAAGATAAAATAGTAACTTTAGTTAATTTTAAATGTTTAAACTGATGTTTATAAAACCATTTTGGATTTTGTTCTGTAACTCACAGTTCTCAGTTTCATGTGCTGTGGAAATCTGATGGCCTAAT